>JAIPRL010012911.1:0-11347 GCA_025469235.1 Pemphigus obesinymphae
CATACTGACCTCTTCTCTCCAATCGTTGCTGGTTTGCGGCCGTTGTCATTGTTAACCCCGACACCAACTAGTGTCGGGTTGTCTTTAGTACGGGACTATCCGTCCGTAGACGGATTGCCCCGTTACACAGTGGCGCAACCATGAGGAGGGGGGGTTATAACTCCCCGCCTCCTAAATTTTTTCTTTTATTCATGCAGAATGTAGAAATATTGGCTTAAACAATAAATATTCGATGACTTTTAAGGGCTGGACAGGCCTTTGCAGGTCTCTAGTAAGTATATATAGTATGTTCCTACTATTTAGCATAATTTATTCGTATTATCTAGTGTATACCTATATCTATGTATAAATTTGTAACCCCCCCTCCCCAAAAAAAAAAATTTCCTGGTTGCGCCACTGTGTTAAATGCAATGCAGGCACAGAATGACGCAGGTGCTTGAATAGTACCTGTATATTAGATAGTCTAATACCACGTACTCCACGTTTTACTCAAAAAGTTAGCTAGTACCTATAGGTAGTAGGTACCTACTTTTTACGTGTTTTTAATACATTTTAATAATTAAAAGGTCAAATTTACACTCATTTTTAATAGTTAATGGACTTTAGTTTTTACTTTTCATAATACCTATATTGTATTGTATTGTTGTATTGTACCTATAAGACTTTGGCGACTTGGTAAATGATTTATTCCAATTAAAAGCTAATAGATTGTAACTTGTAAGATTGTATATAATACAATATTTGAATTAAATTGTAAATTATTCAATCATTACACCTTTGAACCTTTTATCACTCCCGGGGTGGCTATACTAGATTACCTATCATTCTTCGATATTAGCCCATTCAAATTACGATTCTTGGATAGTATTAAAAAAAGGGGCGGTAAACACTGAGCGTGCTTTAGGGCGCCGAGAAGGTTAATCCGCCACTGACGGTGATCATTTGTACTTATTGTCATAGGACAGTACCAACTAATTTTTTTATCCATATCCTAAATAATTATTATGCTAAATAAATCTAAATTTCTTTATTTTTATCATCCTAGAATTATAAACAATTGTATTGATTTTTTTTATTAATAATACTAATAGTAACAATTAACATTCTATAGACATTATTTAATAATTTTTAGTTTCAGTTAATATATTGCTCATATATAAGCTTGAAAAATAATAATAAGTTAATATATTATAAGCTCGAAAAATTTTAATTTATTTTTATACTTTTGAGTAAGTACCAAAAGATAATAAACTAATGAAACAAAAGTATATTTTGTTGACTTTCTGTTTTTACTATAAATATTTACTTACTATAGAGTCTGTAGAGTTCTGCACAGATCGGGAAGGTTTTTATAAATTACCGGATTTGACCAGGCTGGGTCAGTTGGTTCGGGATAATTTTAGTATTCATATATTTGTTAAATTTTCTTTATATACAAATAAATTATACATTTTTTTTTTTAAATTATGTACCCGATCAGACTTGAGAGAAATTTTAATTCATCAAGATCTGCTGCAGATCCATCCCGACCCTAAAACCTAAAACAATCTGAAGATTGGACCGAACTAGCCGAACCCCAAAATTAATTATTAATTATAATTTATAATAATATAGAATTAATTATTCTAATTATAATTAATTTTTGGGTTCGGCTAGATCGGATCAATTTTTAGATTGTATAAATTGATAACCATTATTAATTATAACAATAGTCAATATTAATAACATTTTTACAGCAAAATTATATTACCACTGGTCATCTGTACAAAATGAAGATTTTGAATTAAGTACATTATCACATGTTTTCAATAGTACATTTAATGATGACCATATTTTAAACACACCTAATGAACGGGTCAACATTTTTAAACAAAGTACTAGTACTCCAATGTTTAGTGGTTCACCTATATTTGATGGTAAATAATATATGAATATTTATTATCGATTTATTGTTCTTATATAAAAAATCTATTGATATATGTATATAATATATATATATATACGAGTATATTGTATATATATATATATATATATATATATATATATATATACACACAGTGGGACCTCGATTATCCGGTGTAATGGTGGGGAGGGGGTCACACGGATAAATGAAACTCACGGTTAATCGAGACTTTTTATAATAATGAAATTTTTTATTTAATTATAATTAGAAATATTTACAATTTTAAAATAATGAAATTTTGAAAATTTTAATACGTAGTTACAGGTACATTTTCCCAAGCATTACATACTGCAAAAATGGCATCTTTATGGTCCACGTTTTCAAAAGTTCTTTCATCGAATCAAAACTATTTTCTTGCAAAATATAATGGAGAAATATTTTTTTGTACCTTTTCAAACAGGAAATCACGCCTTAATCCATTGGTTGTATTATGGAAGTTACGTTAGGTGGTAGATAGTAGACACAAATTTGACCATTCGGGGTTTTCAGGATAGATTCTGAGGGGTGTGAAGGAGCATTATCAAGTAGAAGAACAGCTCTTCCTTTTTCATTCTGAAATTTTTTTACAGATGGTACAAAAACGTTGAAAAACCAATCACTAAAAATGACCGGGATCATCCAAGCTTTTGGGTGGTGGTAATAGTCACATGGTAAATATTTAATTTCTGTCCCTTTAAAAGATCTTTATTTTTAGCTTTTCCAATAACAGTTAGTTTGATCTGATGTGAACCGGTAGCATTTGAACATGTCATAATAGTAAGTCGTTCTTTACTAGATTTATGTCCAGGAGCTGATTTTTCAGATTGGGCAGCAAGTGTTTTCGAAGGTAGCATTTTCCAGAATAGACCTGATTGATCTGCGTTGTACACTTGGTCAGGGGACACGTTCAATTTTGAAAGGAATGAATTGAATTCATCATTGAATAGTGTTGTAGCAGTAAAATCGTCAAAAATGTCATTAATACGATTGTCGATATTGTGTATTATGTAATATAAAATGTTCGATTATAACTACATATATATCTACAGTTCATACTTATTTTTAAATTTTCGGAAGAGTGAGCACGGTTAATCGCAAACACGGATAATCGAGTCACGGATTATTGAGATTCTACTGTAGTTTGTTTGAAGATGAAAACCAAACCGATACTAATAATAGTGAAATACCAATAGAAGATGTAACAACAAATGATGATTTATCCATAATATCCTTTAAAGATTGGGCTAAAAATATTGCAGTCTTGCGAATTAAAAGTAGTATGTGAAGGACAGTATAATAACGCACAGTATATTATGCCAGAGCTTGTTCTACTGATTATAAATATTATGAAACTTTTCTAATGCTGATCAGGAATTATGATGGAAACTTTTGGATTTGGAGTAAATATATCAAATAGTCGAATAGAATGTAATTTTAATCAGATAAAACATAGAATATTCAAAAATTATATTTTGCCTTTGAGAGTGGACAGTTTTTTAGAAACAATTCTAGAATATAATAGTGGTGATCAATTATTGTTGTAAGCCGATTTTGTCGATGAAGATATTATAGAAATAACGAACGACAATAATGAAAGAAACCACGAATTTATAGACAATAATTTTCAATTTAATTCCTCTGAATATTATAATGCTGATAAAAATGTTGTCAATATTTTCAAAGATAAAGATGAAACCTGGGTAAACAACATTGATACTGGCACAGGCAATGAAAAACAATATACTAATAATGTTGATATATCTCAAACATCTACTAATAATGTAGAACAGAATGTTTTAACTTCTACATATTGTATTGTATGTAAAAATGGGGATAATCCAACAGGACTGTATTGTTGTTGAAAATGTAAATTTGTTTGGTTGTTTTGTAGCTGTGCCAGGTACAGAGGAGGGTTGTGGTGAAGGTAGAATTTGTATAGAGTGTGATCAAATTTATTTAGTAAACATAGAAAATAAAGTTTTAGAGAATTCGAAAAGAAAAGGACAATCAGTTGACAATGTTTGTAAAAATCACTATCTGCTAAATTATATTTAATTAAACAACCTAGTTTTGAACAACTAAATCTACAGCAGAAAGGAAAAATCACCACAATAGTGTTGTTAAAAAATGGATCAGTTCTTAAAAATAAGCCAATATTCATTACTGGAGTAGGTAAAGTACTTATAAGCAATAGTTGTTCAATTGATTCTTTACTAACTATATTAGCATGTTCTGCTGCAGATAGCCAAAATTATTATTCCTTTATATCAAATAACAAGAGTTCTAACAAGGCAGCCGAATTAGTAGTACAAATGTTAAATGGAAAAATTAATAAAGACATATATTTAAAGAGAATGTTAATACTACTACAATATTTTAAAGATAATTATGTAGAATTAATTGGAGAAATTAAATTATTTGACACAATGGATACGTCTACATCTATGCCTAAGAAGTTATTTGATAATATGTATTCTTACACCCGCCATAGTCAATGTCTAAATATCTATCCCAATCCATTAAAAAAAAATTGCAATATTGTAATTTCATTAAATGCCTTTGATGGCAAGATAATATTACAAGCAGAACTGGACATATTTTTTTTTATCATTATTAACATTATGTACCAACTGCGGTTTCCAAAGAAATGATGATTTAAAACCTATAAAGCATCTTCTTGTGGAATTAATATCTGTACCTCAAGGTAAATATTGTAATTATGTAATAAAAGGAAAACTATACATTTTAATTATATATAGGTAATGCAATATTTTTATTGTTAAGATATCTATGAATTAATTTTTATTTATACAAACAAAATACACAATTTGTGAATAACTTATAACTGGTAACCATTTGAAACTAATCAAGTAACTTTACCATCCCTGCATATATGTATAATTAAAAAAAAATTGTTCTATTATAGTCTGGCTATCTTAAAAGTTTATGGGAAAAATAAAAGCATTATGATAGATAACAACCTTCAAATAAAATCATTACTTACTAAGATTTAATAAATGTTACCTAGTTTAATATAACCAATTTGTTATTTAATTACACTTGTTTTTAAAATTAATATTTAAATATATTTTTTTATGTTTTATAACTTTTCTTGTTTTCTAATTAAAAAAAAATTTTATAACAAAAAAATAATTGTAATTTTTACAACAAAAAGTATGAGAAATAGAAAAATTTGGGCTTGGGAGGGGGCCACCCCTGATTGCTACATGTTACTACAATTACAATTTTATTGGGGATATATATTAAATTAATTTATGGTATTTGTTGTAGATCTCCAAAGGTCATATGATTATGCAGGATCAGTTGTATATTTACTTGATTACTTATATCACACTTTCCCCTAACGGCACCCAATTACAGTAGTGCCTGGGACATTTTACGGTTTCGATATGGTAACAAACGCGACTTAGCTTGAATTCACTTAGATGCGTTGTTAGTCCCTCACGCAATAAAATTCAATGACGCGACTTCCATCAAAACTTCTATTAACACGATTCTTAAACATACCGCAGCGTTAGATAATCTGAAATTCGTGACTCGTCAATGGAGTCCGTTGATCGTCCATATTTTTGAAAAAAATCTCGATTATGAGTTACGCGCACGCTGGGAACAACTCATTGGAGATAGACACCAACCCCAAATCACTGAGTTCGTTGAATTTTTACGCAGTCACGTGCAAGCTGCAGAAGTGCATTCAACAAAACCACCAAGGTACTCTCAACCAGTCACTTCAAAAGTTCGTCAAAATCTACCTCAAAAAATCCTAGCTACTGCCACAACTCAGTCGACTGATGTAAGCTGTCCACTATGCAGGAAACAATATTCGATTCGAAAGTGCCAAGAATTTATGGACCAACCACCAACGGAACGTTTCCAATCAGCAAAGAAACACCGTTTATGTTTGAATTGTCTTGGGTCAGGGCATTCCGCAGCCACTTGTTCATCCAAGTTTAAATGCCAAATGTGTAAACGGTCACACCATACCTTATTACATTTCAGTCCTTCGTTATCGTCTACATCACAAACAGCTGCTCCTGTATTCACAGAAAAGCTTGTTGACCAATCACAGTCAACCTCATCGGCATTGTTGGTTAGAGGTCAATCAAGAGTGGTGCTTTTGTCCACTGTACTTCTTGATGTGAGTGCCGCTGACGGTTCTCATCGGTTATGTCGAGCTTTGCTGGACACTGGATCGCAGGCCAGTTTTATAACAGAAAATGTTGCGTGCGCTTTAATGCTCCGACGGCAACATTCATCCGTTAACATCACAACCTTTGCCAGTCCTACTTCTACATCTGTTCGAGGAAAATCAACAATTACCATTTCTCCACGAAATCAAAATACTCCGTCGTTCAGTGTAGACACTCTAATCGTTCCAATGATTACTGGACGTACGCCTCAATTGCCTATTAATCCCGGGACGTGGTCACATCTTGTAAATCTCTCGTTGGCCGATCCGTCATATCATACTCCGGGTGATATAGATATACTTCTTGGTGCTGATATTCTGCCATCTCTATTGCTAGACGGAAAAATCTTTGGACAAAATGGTGAACCGACGGCCCTCGAAACTGTGTTTGGTTGGATTTTAATGGGACCTGTAGAAATTCACGAATTGCTTGCTGTCACTTCTCTGTGTTTGACTGTATCTGAAACGCTCGATCACGTGTTGAAGCAATTCTGGGAGCTCGAAGAACTACCTCTCGTCCGTCATCTCAGTTCGGATGATGTCGCTGCAGAAGATTTTTATAAATCGACAACCACTCGCCTTACTTCAGGAAGATTCGTTGTCGGACTCCCTTTCCGTGTACCCTTTCCTTTGTTAGGGGAGTCCAAGGCGTTGGCGCTTCAACGGTTCAGAGTTCTTGAACTGCGGCTCAACAAGAATGAAGAACTCCGTCGACAATACGTTGAATTTATGCAGGACTACCTAAATGCTGAGCACATGGAATTGGTTCCACTCGAAAAAAAAGACATTGCTCACAGTTATTATATTCCACATCATTGCGTGCTCAAACCCGACAGTAGTACTACAAAACTACGTGTTGTTTTTAATGCTTCGGCTCGCACGAGTGCCGGACTTTCTCTAAATGAAAGCTTGTATACCGGACCTAAGCTTCAGCCCGACATACAAGTTGTTCTTCTTCGTTCGCGTTTGTGAAAATATTTGTTCATGACGGACATTAAACAAATGTATCGACAAATAGTGGTACGGCCAGCTGACCGAGATTACTTAAGGATATTCTGGAGATTTTCCCAAGATACTCCAATCCAAGAATACCGGCTTTGTACGGTCACTTACGGTACGTCAGCTGCTCCGTATCAAGCACTCCGTACGCTTCGGGAATTAGCTAATGTTGATGGTCCACAGTTTCCCTCAGCAGCACCCATTATTTTGAACGACACCTTTGTGGATGATATTCTCACAGGCGCTAACTCCGAAGAGGAAGTCCTTGAATATCAGAATCAACTTATTAAGTTATGTGGTCTGGCCCAGTTTGAATTAAGAAAATGGGCCAGCAACAGTAATCGTATTTTACAAACTGTACCCGTAGAAGCCAGAACAATGTCTCCATCTCGTTTAATCAATAGTATTGATCAGCCCGAGCTAAAAGTGCTTGGATTAAAATGGGATCCAATGAACGACACGTTTTATTTCAACACAAAACCATCATCAAACAATCCGACAAAACGTTCAGTATTGTCTGATATTGCACGTGTATTTGATCCATTAGGTCTATTGTCTCCTGTACACTTTTGGACCAAACACGTCATGCAACAGCTTTGGACTGCAAGGATCATGTGGGATGTATGATGCATGAAAAGTTTAGCCAGATCGTAAAAGGTGGCCTGCAATGGGCAAAGAAATTAAAAACATTACCCAGAATCGTAATGAATGTCTAAAAATTAGACAAAATCCACCAAAATCAGTTTTATCTCCGTGGAAATAGCAACAAAGACCTTGGACTAAAATTAATTAATTTTTATAATGGTCGATGCCACTACAAAATAGAAGTATTTCCTGTATACTCAATGCGATCAGAAATAATTGTAATAAACAATTTTTTAAAAATCATAGCACGTTTTGGCATTCCGAAAACAATCACATTAGATGGTGCAAAATATTTTACGGGTTTTGAATTTCAAACATATTACAAACATTTAGGCATAGAATATTTAACAAGCGCGTCTTTCACCCAAAATCGAATGATTTTACTGAATCAGCAGTTATTATAACAATATTTTTTTTTCAAAAAATATTCAACAGCACTATCCCAATTGAAGAAATTATTATTAATGTATTATCATACACCACATTCAACAACGCGAGAAACGTAATATTCCCCGGTTGACTACGAATAATTTAAAATTAAAATAAACAATAACACTTAGCTATAAGCATATTAATTACTAACACATTAATAATGTATTTCATTTAAGATTATTGTCATCAAAATGGTATTATTTAAATTTTTTTTAAGGAAAAAGATGTTGCATAATCAGCATTTTTGTATTTTAGTATACACATTTATTATTAAATAACATAAGCTCTAAGGATTGTCTACCGGTCATGATCCGATTACTGTATATTTTATATTTTTGCATTATTATTGCGATTTTTAACATAAAGAATAAAATACTTTATTATATTTATACGTTTGCGTTTTTATTCATACTAATAAAATACTCAATATAAAAAACAATTTTTTGCAAAAATCACAAAGTTTTAGGCACAATGCGCGATCTAAAAATCTCAAAATAAACAGCTTAATCTTTAATTACACTATTTGGGACACTAAACAAAAACATTTAAAAGTTATTACCACCAAGAAAACTTATAATAATATTATGTATATACACATAAAAATAATTTAAAGCGTGACAACATTCGCGCTCAAAAATTTCGAGCTCGCACAAATAGTCGGGGGCCATCGAATGCCGTTAAAAATCGGTAACACTTCAAATGATCAAAAAATGAATTATACATTTTTTTTTCCATAAGTTTTTAGTTTTAACTTGGGTTATGGAAAACACAGTATAAATTCAATTTTATGTACAAGATTACTATTTTATTACGTTTGAAAAATGTATTGAATTGAATATTCAAAATAAAATATTAAAATATTAAAAATAATTTGTTATAGTTGTATTTGAACGTTCGCTATTTTATACGTAGTTATTTCGTCTTCATTAAATGTCTACGTTCATTATTTTGGTTTGGAAGCAGAGACTTGATAGGTACCTAATGGGTAGGCGATAGCTAAACTTAATAAACTATACTTACTAGACTTATTGTTAATATCTGGAATTTCGGCATTTAGAGAATCTGTTGACATTATTTAATTTATTAATATTTAGTGTTATCAATTATAGGTACCTAATGTGTCTCTGACAAATGAAGGATGATTTTTGGTGAATTATTACAGGTGATTGGAATCAAAAGTATAAGCAAAGCCATGCATTTATATTTCAATAATTTCAAAATTAATGTGCTAATTAATGTTCTATTAATATTCACGAAGAAATTATTTTTAAATATTATTTTACTATTTAATTATCTGATAAATTAAAAATATCATAATTTAATGTAAAATACTATTACCCTTTCAATATGACCATTATATAAATCGTTATAATGTATAGAGATGAGGAATTTAATAAAGGTAATAAAATTGAAAAAGATTTTTATTATTATTACAATTTCATAATGAACAAATCAAGTCATATAATATAAACACGGAATTAAGATCCAAAAATAAACAAATTATAATTTACCGGTACATTTATTTTATTTACAATTAATTTACATAAATTGGATAGGTATGATAATAAAAAAAAACGATATTTCGGTATTACGAGCTAATATTTCTATTGAAAAATATACATGTTATAAATATATTATTCTAGTTAGTATGGTCATAAAACTATGTATAAATATATATAAATTTACTTGAAATAATACATAAATATAGATAGGTGACAACAATTACAATGAACTCACATAACCGTGATGATGGGTGGTGAATGAGTGATGGTGATGGTAGTAATAATAATTGAGCATTGGTAAGTAGTGGTAATGAAAATTGAATTTCTCTCAATGTGTATATTAATATAATGAATTAAAGACACTTTGGATGGAGAGTGGAGAATATAATATACTTTTAAAACTGTGCAAATGTGCAATAAACAGCTTATGGTTTCACGTTGCACAATGTATAATAAAAATACATATAATTTTGACAGAGTGTCGTCGTCGATATCACTCACAGTACTGGCTGTACTGGTCAATGACATCGTAATTATTATTAATTATTATAATATTCATTATTATGTTTATCACATAGGTACTCTAACATACTACCACATAATAATAATGATTATAAATTTACGCAACACATAATAATAGTAATTACTCCTTTTTTAAACTTATTATAGTAGTAGTAACAAATTACATTAAAAATAAATAAATTAAGTATATTGTAATAGATTTAAGTAAAATTATTTGTTTGCAAAACTTATTAATTTATAAGTTTAGATGAAAATCGACAACTACAATTTCGATGAAGTACTTAGATTAAAATAATAGATGAGACATATAATAACAAGGTATAAAAAAAAGAAAAAAATTAATTTAATTTTATACAGTTATATAAGTGTAAATAAATAATTTGTAAGATGAACGTGAGAAGTGTGGTCATTCTAGATTCACTGATCGAGCATTCTGTGCAATGGGTGGTTATAATTAGAGGAAGTAGAGTATTTGGTAATAGAAAAAAGGGTTTGATTTCTAGTGTTATGAAACGGAATTTCGAATGCGATAATAGAGAGAAGGTCAGATGTATATAATAAATTATTGCCGAAAGCATAAATAAACTGATAATCATTATCGTGCTTTCTGTAAGACAGAGAAACAATATTTGAAGTACGAAAAATATCAGAATAATCATGTCGTGGTGATAAATTTAGCTTGAACGAGGCATATGATAAAAATTTATGTTGGATACGATCAAGTCGTAGTAGATCATTTGTAAGGACTTTAGACGATAGCACCATACTCAAATATTGATCGAACAACGAAAGAATACAAAGAACGGAGACAATTAGTTGTTTTGAAAAGCTTAGTGTTACGGTTGATGAAATCTAAATGTTTTAGAAATCTACCAGTACTAACATCTGTATGATGACTAAAGGAGTGAATGCAGGAATAAGGAATGCCAAGGGTTTTCCACAAAATAAATTCGATAAGTACATCTTGTCAGTGGTTGAATTGGAAAAATAAATAAGGACGGACTCTGAGCTTAGTTCAAAAATCAGCGTTCCGGAACATATATTAGAGAAAAAGTAAGCCGTGGAGGACTTCGTCCCCCACACCCCCTATCCAAA
>JAIPRL010012912.1:0-11342 GCA_025469235.1 Pemphigus obesinymphae
TAATTATGGCTTCACGCATTGGTGATTTATAATTAGAGATTTCAGTTCTGTACGTGTTTTAAAAAGGAAATTATCGTACATATATATAGGTACTACCTATTCGGACTATTCGGTTGGTTTGGACTTTAAACTATTAGGTAGGTCGTACGAACTATTCGGTCGGTCCGAACTATTCGGTTGGTTGTTCCGAACTATTCGATAGTACGAACTATTCGATAGTGTACCGAATTATTCGGTATTATAATTGGTATCAAATTATTCGATAGTTTATCGAACTATTCGATAGTTTACCGAACTATTCGATAGTTTTTGTCGAAAAATCGGAATTCGATCATGTAAAACTATTCGAATAGACTATTCGATAGTCTATGACGACTATCGAATACTATTCGATAGTATAAACTATTCGATAGTGCACATCACTAGTTATTATTCGCGATCGTAGTTTCTTGTAACAAAATGAATGCAACTTAAACTGCATAATATTGCATAATATTATTAACGATATTAATTACGAGTACACACGTGTTTTTGACGCAAAACATAGTGCTGACTATAGGTTTCTGAAATAAGGTACAGGACTATACGTCGACGGACAAATCGGCAGGATCACAGACTAAAGGATAAATGTTAGTTTAGACATTTATCGAACTGCATATTATATTATTATAATATATGTACGTAAAAGAGGAATTTCAATACGTTTTCTTTTACCGCGCGCGTGCAAAAGGATATACGTGTACTCATAAATGTTCGCATGTGACATACAATTGAATGTTTGTTTTAGACAACTACGGCATAATATGTATCGGCCCCGACAGGATAATAGATTTTTAAGGAATCGCAGATCCTTTGAGTTATAGTTTTCAGGGTTACACAACATGTATGTATTTATGTATAATATGCGAGTTATAATAATGTATGCGTAGATACTCGTATATGTTATCAATATTGTGTCAATTGTGTTCTCTGGCAAACAAATAGTATTTTCACATATTATAAACATTATTCGGCTACTTAGATTCGGAATATTAATAATTTAATTTAAATTATAATATATTAATTTATTATATTATAATATAATTTAATTAAAATAATTAATTAATACTTTCTTCGACAAGCCGCACATTATACCAAATGACAATCTAATATACTTCAACTTTGTACGCTATATGTAATATAATAGGTAGTTTACTGTTTATACGGCTCCGTGTTTGAAATTCGATTAAAATTTCAATTTTACCACGCGCATACACAATTACGAAAATTTCATGTTCGATCATACATAATATATATACGAATATACCTCCGAAAGTATACGCAATATCTGTTATTATTTTGTTTTATACAGTATATACATTGTCCACCGAGTCAAGTCCACGTGTAGATGTATAAATTATATCTACGGAAAATGTTCAAATGCGGTCAAGTGAATTTCTCAGCGTTCGGGACGTTCACTTGAAAATTCAATTCGTTCGCGTTCACGTTCAAATGTATTTAAAAGGAACACGTTCAAGCTCACGTTCTTTAAAAAAAAAAAAAAAAAAAATGAACGTGTTCATCTGGCGAACCAAAGGAAATTTGATTTTCAAGTATTATAATATTTAAATCTAATGAGGTTTATAGCGAAATTTTAATATATTTTAATTTAAATTTGAACGGCCTGAAAATCGTCCAAAATCCTTAAAAATATGAACGTCGTTCACGTTCACGTACTATTTGACAGAAACGAGTGATGAGGTTCACAAAATATGAACGCGAACGCATGAATACTACAAAATCTACATGCAAATCAATGATAAACACTATATTTAAGTATAGAAAATAATATAGATAACGTTATTATTTTCGTATTTTAGGTTTCCAAAACATATAAGTTCAGACACCTTATATTATCCTCGTCGTGTCCGTCTGTATTTACCCGTACATTTACTGTTACTAGGTATATATTGTTGATTTAGTTAACATAAAAATAGTATATTATTTATTATGTATCCATTATTAATAAACAGGCAGACGTTCAAAAGATAACATATATACAATAACAAGTTTAATTGAAAAACAGCGAATAAAAATCTAAGATAAAAAGTTATGATAAAAACCAAACAAAAAAAAAAAAATTTTATATATGATATCGCATACAAATAAAAACTGGTGATAGGAAACAGATATTAGAGTTTGCCAATTTCATGACTCTAGTGAGGGGGCACGTTATATAAATAATTCGTACCACTAAATGGAACCGAAAAATCTGACGAGATCTAGAAGGGCGGGGAGGAACATAAAAATTTACTATATTCATTAATTATTTATTTTTATATATATATATATAATTATATTTAAAATATAAAATAATACAATTGTTTTAAATACAATGGAAACATAATATGTATATATATATGTATATAGATATGCTTGAATTATTTTAAAAACAATTAATATTCAAACAGTTTGAAGACGTGGGAAAGAAAAGATATATATTGTGTCTACAACTACAGACATCAGAAATATCGACCGATTTTAAAATAGGAGTAATTCTGCTGACTTTCCAAAGCCAGAAAAACTCCTTTATCTATGGAGAGTTGAAATATGGTAGATAGAGTTGATAGTCTCACAGATAGAACTGTGAGAATAAACCTTAAGTTATAAAGAAGAGAGATACAATTATAACTTATTGTTTAAAATATGTTTAAAACCCGGGAATTTATAACGCCCATAAAGTGGGCTTTTCTAACTTGAAATAGATTAAATTTACAGAACAAGTAAAATCAAGTATAATTAATAATAAATATAAATATGATTCTTCAAACTCAAAAAATTGTCTTGTTTTCCAATGAAGCATCTAAATATGACTTTGAAAGCAATAATGGCGGTTGTATAAAATAAGGTAAACCACAGAAGGTTAGGTTACCAGAAGGTATATATCTATAGTTTTAATATATAATTAATTAGTGTAAATGCAAAATATTTTAAAATTTAAAGTTTTATCCTATTTTTTTTTTTTTGAAAATTGAAATATTTCAATGAAGTCGTAAAAAATATGCAATTGACCTATAGATTTAACAATTAAGTGTATTCATTTATATTATATTTTGTGTAAACAACTTTTTGAATAGAATTAGAGTCGAAGTCTTGGCATAAAGATATTTTCTAACAGAAAATACATTCTAGATGATACCTACTTTAAAAAATAAATATTTTTTTGATTTTTCCAGTAGTTTTCTTAAGCGTACAGGAAAACTGCATTTATAATTAAGCACTGATAAAACTGATTTGTTCTTATGGTCACAAAAAAAAAAAAATAATATGTATGTTCAATATTTTGAAAATGTAACTCAATACAATCTTACGACGACTTTTTGACTTCATATTACAGTGAAACTGTACCAAGGCGAAAAGATTGAAGTGTCGAGTTGTTTACAAGTAATAAAATTGCAAAGTTCTGATAAAAGCAGTGCATCGCCATAATAGTATACATTAATCCGAAAACTGTTTGAAAAACTACTAAAATAAAATGTGTTTCCAAAATATCAGACATATTTAACTTTCCCCGACGGTGTCCATTCTGATTTCACTAATGGTTCTATGATTCTATCACAAATTAATTTAATGTTTATTTGATAAATGCAATAAAAAATTCATTTGTTTGATTTACATATTATACGTTATAGCTGTTGAAAAATATTTTCCATTTTAAATATTTGAATTTTTCGTCCTCCAATCCCAGATTTCCATAAACGTATTAAAATACGAATTACGTAAAAACAAAAAAAAAAAAAAAAAAATGTAATAATATTATAAACGTTTTCCGCGATTCTACGTTAATTTCAATTAATGGGATGCGATTTTGTATTTTCGTACTACACTATATTATATTTACTGACTTGTAATCTTATTTCATTTAACTGTAATTTACCCAGTCACTCGATGTATTTATACGTACTACGGTCGGTGTTCAGAAACTGATTATAAACTATAGCAATTAAGGTAAAAGCACACGATGTGGTATATAAGATAATTATGGTTCGTCCTGTTTTCCTTTCCTTTTTTTCCACATAATTACATTTTATACTTGAAAACAAGTGAATGGTATGCAATCTGCCATTTACCATTATTTTTTTTTCTCTTACCAAAATCGTCCGTTTCTTCTTTCGAATCTTTTCGAGCCGCATAATATATTATCTGGTCGTTTCGTTAATAATATTCAAAGATAGCACCTTATCCTTAAATTTCTTTACGCCTGTGGATCGAGTTTTTCACAAATCCATCGTGTACTCCCACGAATCATCACTAATCTATATGACGTAAATAGATACCTACGCCATAAGACGTTCGTCTTGAAAAACAAACACAAAATTCTTATTTCGCCAAAGTTTTAATCTTATTCAAAGGATAAGGGTGGGCCAAAGTATAAAAGTGAAAGTTTTAAGGCTTTTTTTTGTTTTGATCATATATATATATATACAAATTTTTCAAAAAGAAAAATATACGTTTTATAGTCTTCTAGAAATTATGATTCATCATTCAATGTGATGCATATATACGATATTGCGTGGAGTATATATGATATGTAAATATAGCAGAAGATTCTTTATTGTTCGTTGCATTCATTATATTTATATATTTCCTTCGAAATTATTTAATTGAAATATTATGGCAATGAAATTAGATAATTATATACATGCATTTATTCATTAACTTAAATTCCTAAAAGCGTTTTGGGTACCGGTTTTACGAAAATAATATTTTGAAGTTTCAAAGACGGTCCTTAAAAAAAGTAATAAAAATTTAATGAAAATTCTAGTTATAAGGTTCCGATCAAAACAGATATTTAAAATAGGATCTAAAATTCCACTAAAAATTAATTAAGACTTAAATAGTAACATTAAATTATAATATAAAAGGGTCTAATTTTAGATTCCAATTAGTTCAATTTTAGATCTGGTTCTAAGAAAAGCTCCTTTTAATCAGGTTTTAATCCCGAAATTATAAATACAAATTCAGGTTGAACTACAAATGAATGATAATTATAGTATATAGATTTCAGATTTTATTGTAGGTACTTTAATAACATTTTTTGGAAATGCTTGACAAAAAATTACAAATATCATTAAAAAAACACGTTTTTAATCAATTTCTTGGTTATTGGTTTTTTTTTTTTTTTTGTTTTTTATGTGCATTTTTAATCATTTTTTTTCACCTAATCTTTTTTCTTTTTAATATGAAGAAATTCTACTTAAATTTTAAATATAAAAATAAATATGTTTGTACTGTTTTATTTGTAACTTTACGAATAAATAACTTTAATTCATGACTTATTATTATAGCCAACATTAGATAAATAATAATAAAAAAAAAAATATAATTTTAATAACTTATTAACATGATAATAATATTAAAATACTATAGGTAGTTTTAAACGAATAATCAAATATTATCCAAAATACACTGCTAATGTCGACATTATCCATTCAATAATTACTTGAAACATAGAACAATATTAATATTAATATGCCTAGATATGAGTAGTTACTTTATTCCATTAAGCGTGGTTGGGGACTGCTTAAATTGAATGTGATACCAATTTTATTTTTCAAAACAACACTGCCATAATATTATTTAGTTTTAATTTCAAATTTTTTTTAAGTGATTTTTATATTTACGAGATTATAAGTAACCATTAATTAAAATAAAATTACAATATTAATACCATTTTCTATATATTATAATATTATTTTATGCTCGTATAACAGCACCTCATATTTATCCTAATACCCTATATTCCTCTGACGAGATAAAATATTATAGTATAATAAAAAAAAAAAATGCAAGTATCTTGTAATAAAAACTTAAAATAATTTCACGTATGCGATTCTATATATTATATTACGAGGCAAATATGCTATTTGGGTACATCGCGGTATAAACCAATAAAGGATATTATTTCTCATCACTTGTATATGAATAAAGAAAATTCGAAAATAAAAACTGTAATATTAATAATATATTTATCTAATATAACTCATAATATATTAATATCTTCTTCTTCTTCTTTCTCTATTCCTATCACCCATCACATCCCCCTACATCTTTTTCCGTATTCCCACTATCCCTTTTACAATCAACATACATTTCCTTTACTAATCTTACTGCCTCAGTAATTTCCCTCCTTAATACATGCCCGAGCCATCTCAATCTGTTCTCCTTCATTTTGTCAACTATCCAAAACTATTCCTATACTACCTCCTGTATGTTCATTCTTTATTCTATCCTATCCAGTCACTTCAATCTTCTATCTCATCTCTTCTATACTCAATCTCAGTTCAATCTCCCTATCTATTACTCAAAATTGTGTTCCACATTTCATTGCGGGTTTCATCACTTCTTCTTCTTCTTCTCCTTCGCCTTCTCTCCCAACTATTTGGGGTCGGCCACCCTGGTCCTACACATCCACTTAACTCTATCTCCCGCATCTTCTTCACCTACCCCCACCTTCCTCATATCACTCGTCATCACATCCTCCCATCTCTTTTTCAGTCTTCCTCTCCCCCTCTTACCAACAACATGCATTTCCCTTACTAATCTTACTGCCTCAGACTCTTCCCTCCTTAGCCATCTTAATCTATTCTCTCTCATTTTGTCTACTATCGAAGCTACCCCTATACTACCTCTGATATACTTATTCCTTATTTTATCCTCTCTAGTAACTTCACTCATCCACCTTAACATTCTCATCTCAGCGACACTCATTTTTTGTTCTATATTTCTATCTACTGCCCAACATTCTGCTCCATACATCATTGCAGGTCTCACCACTGCCTTTTAACCTAATAGGAATTCTTTTATCACACAGAATACCTGACGCTTCTCTCCGCTTCGTCCATCCACACTTAATCCTGTGTTTCATATCCTCTTCGAAACCCCCATCTTTCTGTACAACGGACCCTAAATACTTGAACTTCTCCACTTCTCCCACCACATCTCCACTTAACTTTATTTCTAGCCTTTCCCTATTCCTTTTGTGTTTCCTTTCACCAAAATCATACTCTATGTATTCTGTTTTACTAGTACTAATCCTTAGTCCCTTACTTTCCAGAGCTTCTCTCCACTCTTCAAGTCTACCATCCACTTCCTCAGGACTTTCTCCTATCAGTACTATATCATCTGCAAACAACATGCACCATGGTACCTCCCCCTGTATATTCTTTGTTATCTCATCCAATACCAGGGAAAATAAGTAAGGACTCAAAGCTGAACCCTGATGTACCCCCACTCTGACCCTAAAATCCTCAGTTTCTCCACACAGACTTCTCACTCTTGTTGGTGGGTTTTATCACTGCCTTGTAAAATTTACCTTTTCACCCAATAGGAATGATTTTGTCATGCAAAACACCTACCTTCATTTCACTTAATCCATCCACACTTAATTCTTTGTTTCATGTCGCCTTTGAGTCCCCCATACTTATTTTGCAAATTTATAATAAAGTTATATAAAATGTATTATTATTATTATTATATAAAGTCTCCTCTAGTACAGTTACTTGTATAATTTGACTTATAACACCTAAAAACATTATAATTAAAAAATTCAATATTATAAAAATCACTCTTTAGCCAAATTTATGTTACAAATAAGTAATTAAAACTAGCAATATTACATTTACATTTAAATAATTTTGTTCTAAGACCATGGCAGTTTTGATAAAAACGAAAATAGGTAACATTAGAACAGAATGAATTATTAAACCTAGATATCTACATATGACACCATCTTGACAAATGTTAAACTGGTTCCTGAAATATGTTTTTGCTAAACTAACTTCTTTGGTTCAAATCTCATACAACTCATACAAGTGTTTATCTTTAACTACCCCCAAAATAATTCCAAGAATATTACTGGAGTCACTGTTTCGACCATTGAACTTTTTTCTAGTGGGTCTTTTGGAAATTTTCTTCCAAATTTATTTTCGGTCCATTTTTCATAAACTCAATGTCCATCAGACTATCTCAAAGTTTTGTTTATTTCTGTCCAAATCGTCAACATTTTTTTACATCCTGATTTACACATAGCATAAATAGTTTATTCAAATATTGATATATACTCGTATTTGAAAAAAATATGACAAATTTAATATATTCACCATATTGGCAAGGTAGTTATTATAGTTACATAATAACCAGTTGATATAACAAAGTTTAGAAAATTATAAATATGTAGGGGAACGATTACACAGAAATCGATATCTTTTTGTTTTCAAAATATGACCGCATGCATAACTCAATTCTACTAAAATTTTAATTAGGATATTTTGAACTGTAATATCCCACATTTCTAAAAATTTAAAAAAATGTATCTTGCTCGGAATACATTAAATTTCTGTGTCTCTCTAATTATTATATTAGCAAACAGATAAATTATTTGATATTATTTAGTGTGTTTTATTACCAATTACTAAATAATATACGTCAAACATTATGCAAACACATGGAATATGGAATTTATCAAAATATACTGTATAACTGTGTGTTTGAACAGAAAATAATTTTTAGATGATATGATAATTCTAACGAATCGTTTTCGAACATATGATCCCTTACTCCGTAATAATCGTACGTATGCGACTTCCTCTTAATAGGAAGCGATCAAAATTATTATTAACAATAACAATTCGTACTCGATATAAACAGTGAATGTTGTTTTGATAATAAGACTAGGATAGATGTGTTTTTATGAATAGATAAGTTTATATAATAATATTGTGTGCAAATATATGGGAATAGAGTGTAATAAAGTAGAGATATACATTGAAACTGGAACGAGACGTATCCGGTAGACACGAGACGCATTTGTAATTCAGCTATATAGCAAATGCAAAGCAAATGATTATTTTTGATTATTCGGAGTATTGTGCACGATTCACATAATATTAAATTGTATACATTATCATTATTAATATTTTACATATAATACAGCATAAGGTCCGATTTAAACCGAAAACAAGTCCTATAGAATTTTAAACTTTTTTCAGTGGACGTGACGTCTACAAGCATTTCCGAAAGCATTGTCTATAATATATAATATATATTGTAATACTTTAGTCCCTTGTTGTCGAACACAAATACGCGATATTTAGGAAATTCTTCAAGTCAAATCCTCGCTATTATGCAGTCGTTTCTATTGTTTTTCTCGTTTATTATCTATCAATAAAGATAATCAATTTTACGAGTTTCATTATACGTTTCATACTTGGTGATAATGATGAACAACGATTAACATGTAAATAATAACAAATATAGTTTTTAAATAAATTTTAATCAAGTGTATGAAAAAAATATATATATAAATATTTACTTGGGATAAAAAGAAACCCAAAACGTCAACGAAGTGAATGCTTTTGGTAATAATATGAGATAAGGAGGATCTAGGTATGATAGAATTAGTTCAGCGGTGGCTGCCGTGGTGTATAGACGTCTTTCCGTACCTTCCGTGTTTAACCTATTCGTTTTAAACTTGAAAGTGCGCTGTTTTTTTACAAAATTGGTGTTACAATATCCAAATAACTTCGGTGCGTCGTTTGGTAAAAACTGCGTACCGGTCGGCCCCACGGTTCGTCCGAAATCTTGATTCTAGAGATCCAAAGTCAACGTACACGAAACCCGGAAATTACGAAAAGTCCAAACGGTAACTTTGTTTTTGTTATATAAACACATGGTCAACAGCTGCTTACTATCATAATGTAGTGATAGCAGTCCGGAAGAACAAGTGTCGACCGGCGAGAAAACCCCCTCGTTGATACTATCTGCGTCAACAGTCCGACGGCGCGAAATTCAAATCTACCGATATTAATTTCTTAATAAAAAGTAACGTGTTTAAACCACTACCTCGCGCTATCGGATCGTCCGATTAAATCTGGACCAGGGGCCAAGGGGCAGGGGCAACGTTAGGTATCCCATACCATGCCCCCTCTTCTCTAGGGCGACTGGGACCTCCCCTATGAAGGGAGAAATCACAGTTTCCACATCAAATATTAGCAAATATAAGAAACCAAGTACCAGGGTCCTAGGACACGCACCGTCGTTTACGTGCGGTGCGCCGGCACCGGCTCAGATCTTGGTTAGCTTCTCGACCGTAAGGGGTTCCCTCTCTAGCTACGAACTATCCTGCAGAGTCTAGTGGTCGATAACAAATACTAGTAAATCATCAGAAACCAAGCACCAGGGTCCTAGGACACTTACCGTTTCGAATCCACGTTCACGCGTTGTGCGCCGGCTCGGGTTCAAATCTCGGCTAGTTTCTCGACCACAAGGTGGGTTTTCCTTCTCTAGCTACGAACCCTCCTACAGGGTATAGTGGATAAATCCCATCGGGCAACATGAATTCACCAGCGGGCCCCCCTGCATCATGGGCAAATACTTCACAAGCGGAAGCAACATATTCAAAAACATTAGAAGAGACAAATAGGTTACTAGAGTCGCTTGAGAAAGCTCTACAAGGTGCTGCCAATACTAAAATCGAAGTCAAGAGTGGTATCAAGGAGTTTGGGAAAAGTTTCAGAGAATTTCTTAAGGTAGCCAAGACGCTGAGAATGATCAGAAGCCTCGACACAACTGAACAGTTGCTTAAAGAGCAACAGCAGCAACAACTTAAGACGCTGGAGATAGTCAAAGAAATCCAAGCTGCCCAAGGACTGCGCTGCTCTAAGGACGGGCCAATTGCCATAGATCAAATAAACTTGACAGCAGACGTGGTGAAGGGACTTAAAAGCTTAAATGCAAGACTCGATACCTACGAGGGAAAAGTGGACAAGCTGCTACATGCTAATACAGAGACGACAACTACCGAAAAATCAGAAGCATGGACAGAGGTGGCTAAGAGACCACGTAAAAACACCAAACAAAAGACTGGATCAGCAACGGTTTTACCAGGTGCAAATACGGATGGACAGAGGAGGCCTAGAAAACGCAATCCAGCCATTATGGTTGATTCCAAACCAGAGGACTTTCCTATGTTAGCACAAAAGTTAAGCAAGGGAGTCGACCAGCAGGCTATAGGCAACAAGGTAGTGGGCATGCGCCAAACGAGGAATGGTGGCATGCTCATCGAAATCAATGGTGATACAACAGCGGTGGAAACAGTCAAGGAAGAAGTCATTAAAGCCGCGGGCGAAGGCGCGAGTGTTAGGATCCTAGCCCAGAAGAGTTTACTGGAGGTTAGGGATATAGCTAGCTGGGCCGATAAGGATGATGTCCTACAAGCCTTCACTAGCTTATCCAACGGGAAACCAGAAGAAATAAATGTGATAAATATCAGGAAAAAATATGGAGGATCTCTGGTGGCGACC
>JAIPRL010012913.1:0-11340 GCA_025469235.1 Pemphigus obesinymphae
AAATAAGATTTTAAACGCCTTTAATTAAAATTCTAAATTGTTTACAAATGTATTAATATGTTATTTTTAAGTATCAAGTATACGCGAAATACTCTTAATATTAGTATGTTTATGATACTGTGGTGGGTGGGGGGGGGGGGTGAAACCCCCCACCTTTTTTTTTTAAGATTTCCGCATACCCATAAATTATTTTAGGACTACATCACTGTAGATACTAGATATAATAATGTAATAAGTGCTTAATTAAATAAAAAAATATACATATATTTTCCTAAAATTTTTCGATTTTTTTGTTTATGTGCCTATAATATTTTAGTTTTTAAATCAATTATTGAGAAAACATAATTAGAAACATATTTCAAAAGAAAAACTTCAAAAATCTTTAAATTTTAAATTAATACATATTAATATTATGTATTGTGTAATGTTTTTTTTATACATAGGTACTTTATTCTTACACATAGAGTATGATAACTGTATAAAATAATAAGACTCCTTTTTTACGTTGTTTCCATGCAGGTATCTATCTACAATTCCTTTAAATATAAAAAAAATGTATTAAAGTAATTTATAGGTATAGGTAATTCATAATATATCAATTATCGAGTTCAAGACAATAGTAACTAAAAAAATTTTTTTTTCGGTATAACGAATATAAAACATGAAAATTACATTTTATACATATAATAATTAGGTTAATCAAAATTTAATAAATATGTATATACCTTTAAACCATACTTCGATCAATAATTTAACTAATTTTATTATTCAACTGTAATATTAGAAATATAGGCAGAATAATGAATGATGTAAAATGATTTTAGTAGGTACAGTTTTTCAATTTGTATTGACGAGTTTATATTTGTTTACATAAAAAAATTTGAAGAAATAAAAAATTAGATTTCAATAACCAAGTATTTAAAATAAATAATACTAGTACCAAATACTATAGATGACAATACAGGACAAACCGTAATAATAAAGCGACGACATAACCCCTTAGAAATCCATAAGTTGTCTATTGGTTATTATATACTACGGCGTTGGTTATACCACATAACATACTATTATTTAGTATTGTACTGTTTTATTTCCATATTATAATTTATAATGATATAATCCCACTAGCATAGGCTTAGCCTGGAATAGAAAAGACCCACGCAAACAAAAAAACAACGTTTGACGTGAAATTGTCATCTAAAGTACTTGCTAGTGCTTATATCAATATCAATAATAAATTACGAGAAAATAAATACTCGTACATAACAAAGAAGCCCGTGTGGGTCCGGGGTTAGAATAGATCCACAGTAAGTCCTGCTTATCGTAAGAGCGGCGATATTAAAAGGAGATAGCGGAGGTTAGCAGCAACCGCTACTATATATAGGTACCGACCATCGGTGAATTCCGTAGCAGAATTAACGGCAATGGAAGGATATGGTGAAGGCAGCTTGAAGATAGTTCAAGTAATGTCTCACCCTGCAACTGCGATGCAGAGAGCAAGAGGAAACTATACTGCATTAACTTTCCTGAGGATAATGATGAAATGACGATTGAAAAGGTAAAAAATTTCCGGAGGTAAAATAGTCCCCCATTCGGATCTCCGAGTGGGGACTGCCAATACAAGTTCGTCAATAGAGAAAATAAAGAATCGTAAAATAATAACAATTACACAGAATCGAATTAAACGTTTATCGTTAAAAACATCGATAAAATACATATACCTATAGGTGAGTACCTACAGCGAAGAAAAACAACGATCACATTTCAGTGCCCACGAATGTTTTTATATACCTACTCCTATTTTTATAATTATAATATAATATAAACATTTTGGTCATTGATCATCAATAATAGTCATTAAATACACAAAACACCTATACGAATACCTATCCAGTTTAAGAAAATTTCAAGGATTTATCTATTCAGATTTATCTAGTATTACTGTATTAGTACATACATACCTATTATAATTTATGACTTTTTACGACTCAAGTTCGATTTTCGAACCCAAACCGAACTATTAAAGTTAAAGTTTAGTTAGATTTTTCGAACAAAGACCCACCTCTATTATAATATGATATACTTTAGGTATAGCTTTTTTTTTTATTAAATTATTTATTAATTGGTTAATTAAAAATTAGAAGTGTTAGTGGTTTGGTATTAAATATTAAAAAATAAAAATTATGCTTCAAAACAATTCTAAAATACTTTTATATTTAAATACATTTATGGGGTTTGGAATATGAAATTGTTTACAGTTGACTATATTAATATTATTCAACTGTACCTATATGAACGATATTTTAAAAAATCTTATTTTTAATTTTATGAAGTACCTATGTTAAATTTTATGGTTAACGGTTTTATAAAATTCTGAAATTTATTGTCAATTAAAAAAATTATTTTTATCTTACCTTTACTTATAAATAATAACGAAAATACGTAGGTACTATAGTTACTATTGGGTACTTAATTTAATAGGTAGGTAGGTATTTTAAAATTGTAAAAATGCATAGACATGTTTATTTTGTACCTGTATAGATAGATAGGTAGGTACTTACTTTGTTTTTCCACATCGCACCGAAACAGAATAAATAAGTTTTTGCTCAGATATTACATAATTATTTTCTCAATTCAAATCATTTTCATAATTATGTCCGGAAAAATTGATTAAATTACGAAATTTCTAGTTAGCGTAAGTAAAGGTAAGGTAAAAATAATTTTATTTAATAGGATTTTTTCACAATATTCTGTCTGTCATAATCCTATTATAAAATCTTTTTTTCTTTGGTTCTGGGTAGTCCAGTTACCTAGTACCCCTACCCCGTAAATACATCACTAGTTATAATATTTTCAAAATACTATCTGTATAGGTACAGTTGACAAATATTAATATAATAATTAATTAATAATATTAATAGGTAACTATAAAATAATTTACGGTCCAAACCACTGAACATCACATAATAAAATTAATTTCAATTTTTTTTTTTTTTTTTTGAAAGGGGGGATGGGTATTTTTTTTTATTAATAACAATAAATGATAATAATATACATATAATAGTATACACTATAGTGCTACGCGTATTGATATATTATATTACCTATATGCGTATGGATGTAATGGATACACTGAACAAAATATATCTGTGATTTCAATAAAAATATAAATTAATTTAATAATATGGTTGTTAATATACTTCCAATAAAATGTTTGTTGATTTAGAAATAAAATATTTGTTAATTTAACAGTAAAATAACAAAACGATTATTGATTTAACAATATATTTTATCAATGTCTTGGGTAAAATTGTCTAATTGAATACAAATTTATTTGAATTAACAAATTTTGTTAATTAAATTATAAATATTTTGTTCTTTCTTTTTCTTATTTTTTCTTCTTCGTAGAACAAACGCCCATTTGTTAATCAAAATAATCAATTTAATAACATATTTTATTACAATAATAAAATCTGTATTCATTTTACAAATTATTTTTATTAAATTATAATTTATATATTCTGTGAAATTTACAAAATGAATTTGTTATTGTAAACACATTTTTTATTAATTCAACAATATATACATTAAAATAATAAAAATTGTATTATTTCAACAAATATTAGTTTGTTAAAATTTGATTATTGTGTATTATTAATTCTACCAATGATATCTGGTTCAGTGGATCAACCAAAATGATATTGTACACCAACTTTAATTATGAACCAAAAGAATTGAACTTTTTCCACATTTTTTTTTTTTTTTTACTAATTAATTATAAAAACTAACTAAAATTAATTTTTTTTTAACTATTGGTAATTATGAATCCGAGAAAATTACTCAACAACGAGGAATAAACTGGGAAAAGAAAAATGAGATAGTAAAAAATTTAGTTCCTTTAATGCCAAACAACTACACCCAGTATAAACACTACAACATCTCAAATAGGTACTTCTAATTGATGTATGCAAATAGATATAAGTACATCTATTACACATTATTTTTATGGGGAAAGGAAAGGTCTAAATGAGACAACCTAATGATGTATATGTCTATAATATAATATAATATATGTCTAATAATTTAGATGTATACAAAGATCTACTTCATAAACATAAAATTACACACAGAAAATATCATGAAATCTAAAACATGTGCAATTGATGTTTATACATAGGTATATAAAATGTACATCTATTATACTTGCACTAGGATCTAAAAGTCAGGTATTTATTTTTCCATGGAAAACTTTTTGAACCAGTTTCCAGTTTGCTCTACTTCTGAAGATTTAGTCACCGAAACTGGATTATCAGACACATTTATTCATGAATATGTAGAATGATGAATTAATTTAATTTGTATATAGATACTTTTATAGTTTGATATTATATATTTACCATATGTAAACAAAAAGGACTGACATTATTTTTATTTAGTTTTAAATTAATTTTTATAATTTCACCAAATGTGAACAAAAAGGACTGACCTTATTTTTACAAAAGTATTTATAGTACCTACCTAGGTATTTTGTTTTTTAATTTTGTAATTTTGTAATGCTAAAATTTGTTAGTATTTTTATATATATTTATTATTTTATCAAAATGTAAACAAACTGAACAAGCATTTTTTTTTTAAATATAATATAAATTACTTAGATACTATGTTTTATAGTTATTGTC
Source organism: Pemphigus obesinymphae (assembly GCA_025469235.1). Taxonomy (NCBI): domain Eukaryota; kingdom Metazoa; phylum Arthropoda; class Insecta; order Hemiptera; family Aphididae; genus Pemphigus; species Pemphigus obesinymphae. The sequence goes on from JAIPRL010012913.1 coordinate 4,680, forward strand.
CAATGCACAACATAAATCCCAAATCAAAACCATGTATCCATCATTTAATCCCTTTCTATGCAAGTATCTGACATAAATTATTAGCCAATGAAGAAACCACGGACTAAGATAATAATTAATATATTTTATTAGTAATAATGCTCATGCAACTTAAGTATATGGGGCACTGATTAGACCAAAATGAAGACCCACGTTTGCATAGGCCTCTGTATTTTTAGACGATTAATTTTATTGTAATCTCAAAATAGTATTTATTGATGAGTATCGGTAACATGTTCCTATGGAACTTTATAGTAATTCAATCGGATTTAATCTAATAATAATTGTGATATTATTTTAGAATTTAAATATGTTTTACAAAGCCATATTATATCTAAATTGTATTTTAAATATAAAATATGATAAGACGTTATCAATTAAAAATTAAAAATTGATAGATTGTGTTGATAAATATTTTTATTTTAAATCAAAAATTAAATAATTTTAAACTATAAATTCCATTATTTATTTTTTTTATTATTGTTTGTGTTAGATTCTCTGCGTTTAATGTACAATTTATACACTTTGCTTACAATGTATATTAATATATTAAAAAATATTAGTAGAACTATTAGGGTTAATAAAATTATGTCAATTGACAAAAACTGAATCCAATTTAATTTGTTTGCAGCGGTTTTCAGATGATGGGCCCCATTATGGCGTATAACATATTCAATCCAGTACACAGCTTTATCTAATGGTTTCATTGGTCTGTCATGAAACATTTTTGATAGTTTTATTGCATTTTCTTTGTACCTTTAGAAAAATATACTAATTAATAAAATACTATATACAATATGGTAAATAATACATTAATAAAATATACATACAATGTATTATTAAGCATCCTATGTAAAGAATCTATAAAAAGACGTTCGGTAAGTTCCGTGTACTTTAATCGTATAGCAACACCTCGAGATTGCAACATTATTGAATTATACAATTGATCTCCAAAAACGGATATGGCCAACATTGGAACTCCATAATAAACTGCTTCTTCAGTACTGTGTATACCTCCATGAGTAATAAAAAGCACACAGTTAGGGTGTCCAAGAATATCAACTTGCGGAAACCATTTGCTAACTACCACATTTGGTGGTAACTCTGGTAAATCATCCAACTCCCATTTCCATAGGACTTTTTGCTTAATCTGGCCAAGTTGACGCATGAACATTTCCACTTGATATTTAGGTAAATTACTTGCTTTGACAACTGATCCAAAACTAAAATACACAACGCCATGAGGTGCATTATCCATTAATTCTTGCAAATCCTATATAATTAAATATGAATAATTTATTAAATATTCTTAAATTAATGATATTATGTAATAAAATATTACTTTTGGCAGTTTTGAAGGAGGCTTTAAATGCATCCCAGCTACTTCTATAAAATTTGGAACAAGCGGTCTCGCTGTTCCTATTGTGAAGTGTGTGTTGATTAATGTTAAAGATATGTTTTTTGTCATTTCTTCTAATGATGGTCTACTTTCCCAACCAGTATAATTAAAATATTTATGCATAATTTCTTTCTGTTTTGGCATATAAAATATTGGATACAAACAAAATTGAAGAAATGTAACAAGCAAATTTATTGTTCGCTCAAAAAAAGACATTTGATCCATAAATCCAGAATTAGGATCAGGAATATAAGACGGATTAAATGGTTGACTATGCCATTGAGACACAAAAGCAACCGGCGTAGCTGGGATTAATTGTATAACATGAGCACCAAATTTATGACCCATTGATACGAAACATTCATGTTGGAAATTTTCAAAAACCACAACATCAAATTGATAAACGTCAGAGTGAATAAATTCTTTGACTTTGGTATTGTTCAATGTTTCTAAAGTTATTTGAGGCCCAAAAAACAAAGTTCCGACAGGAATAACCCATGGCTTTAGATATTTGACAATAGATAATATGTTAAAATCTGAAAATAATCAAAAAATTACTTCATGAGGAGTGGGTCTAATTTACTCGTTTTTCCACAAATTGTTCATAGAATAGGCAATACAAGACCTAGGTACTTGGTTAAAACTTAATATTTGTGAAAAACTAATCTAGGGGACAAAATTCCTCAACAGATAAATAAAATTAAAAATTATTTAAAATAGTGTTATGGATATAAAAGATTTAATTTCTTTTAAATGCCACTCTAACTTTTATATCCCTTTGTATTATTAGTTATTTTACTAGGTATCTATCTATACCTACCTATGTTGTTCATATCTTGAAAGAGCTTTTGGGTGGTATTAAAACAAAGAAAATAATAACATGCCGTAGTTACTAGTTACACTGTTATAGAACTTGTATAATTTATATAAAAACAAATACATACTTGAAATAATAACATGTAGGCACCTATTATTTTATAACCGTCAATAATACTATAATTATTATACTTTACTTATTTAGTTTTACAAACCTGCAAGATTTTTTATTCTGAAGTCAATATTTAGGAGGATTTTGTCCGTATACTGTGCTTAAACATAATGACAGAACTTCTCCAAAAAGTTACAAATCTCTCTTCTAAAATTAACCAACTTGTTATGTGTATTTTAAAAGGTAGGTATTTATGCAATATTCACATACTTTCCGGAGATGTTATATGAGTAAATATAGGTAGGTAGGTATATATTTACACAAACAAACCAAGTTTCAATCCGATATGTCCTGTATTTTCTATTTAGTACCTACCTAACTATTTGAGTGATCAGCATAAAATCAGTAAATCAGTATGTACCTATAATTTATTTAAGGTCCCCACACATTATCGGTTTTAGCAACCGTATGTGGTATACAATATACTTTGTATGCCGTACACCAACAGTATGTTTGCTAAAACCAGCTGTTATAAAAACCATACATTATGACGAGAAAAGTTAATTTTTCTTCCATATATGGTGTTTTTAATGACAATACAGGAAGTGTGTGGTCCTCTCTGTGTACTGTACAAACTATATACCATATACTGTTGCTGAATCCGAAATTTTGTGGGGTTCGTCAGTGTATGAGTAAAACTGTACAAGCTATACTGTACACCGTATACCTAAAAAGGATAGTATGTAGCGACCTTTACATTAGGTACCTATGATTAATAAGTAGAAATAGGTAATAATAAATACCTACATAAGCATAAATAAACACAATGTCTAATTACTTTTGTTATCATTTCTTTCTTCAATTGAAACATCAATATGATGGTAGTTTGGTGGTGGATCTTTAAGAGCAAAATGTGATACGACAGTAACATTATGACCTCTGACAGCTAGTTCCTTTAATAACGGTTGGAAAGCACCATAATGACTTTTGGCAAATGTTGGTAAGAAAGCTAATATATTAGCTGACCAACAATGACCAACGTATAGTAATAAAACAGCAAATAACACAGACTTCATCTGTAACTAAATACAATAATTTAATATTTATTTAAGAATCGAGTATTTAATAATTTTCTTATATACATACCTACCTATTATATGGGTACCTAGCTATTATAGGTAGGTAGACTTATTATAATATTATACAATAAATTTCAATAAATGTGTGTAAAAATTGAAATGAACAATAAGATATTACATAACTGATAGCCAGAGATAATATTGTATAGATTAAAAAATATGTTTACAATATACAAGTTCATAATTTATTTTTGTAGGTATTGTATAGGTATCTAATAATAAACATGATGTAGGTAAGTAGGTATTTACATATATATATATATATATATATATATATATATAGGTATATAAACTAATATCTAGATAGTAGCTATTACATAATTCATGTACCTACTTAAGTCAAATTAAATAAAAATATATAGAAATTAAGTAGGTAGGTAGGTACATACACGATTTATTAAAAATCTTATTAATTTTGGTTTTTAACTCATTATAATTAGGCAGAGTAAAATAAATGGTAGGTACCTTTAATACTTGTAATATGTTTTTAGATATAAATAGGAGGTATGTGCATAATTAATTATTTAATACTAATGATTTATTCCTTCTGGCTACTACCTATATAAAAAATGTTATATAGGCTAAAGGGTACCTATCTATTTACGTATCTATTGATATACAAAATTTGGGTGTTCAGCTAAGTACATAGGTAGGTACCTACTGTCTACCGCTCGTAACCACTTGTTATATAATATAAAGTACCTATATAGGTAAGTAGATACCTATAATACAGATATGTGCCCAATACAGCAAATACATGTATGATACATGTACCGAATATTGCACGTTAGTCAAATATTTGTGGCATGTGTAAAATCACAGAACAATTTTTTATTGAGTATCATAAGTTAGGTTTCATCATATTTTATTTAATCATTTTTACTTGGGCACAAGTGCTGATATTAAAAATGTTTAAAAAATGTTATGGTACCTACCTAAATCATATTGATAATGCTTTCCTGGTTAAAAATCTGTTTCTGTCATATATCTTTTATTGATCTTTTTTTCTTTAATTTACTAATAAGTAGGTACCTACCTATGTTTTTCAGTAAATTAACATTTTTCAGACCTCCAATTGTAAAATATTGGTACTTGACCCAAAAAAGGTTGTCTGTCTCTGCTATAGTAGGTATACACTATGTACTACAGACAGGTTCCGGTTTGTGATAAGTATCGCTGGACTAATGTAAAGCCCAGACCTGACAGTACACTTAACAATGTCGGCCAAATATGTGCTTATTTACTATATAGTATCTAGCGAAACCACAGTACACATATGGGCTATAATAGCTATTAAAAATCATTTATTACACATTTTTATTTTTATTTATTTTTTTTATATATTAGGTACCTACCTAATAATTAACATAATACTCTAATATATAATGATTATAACATTTTTACCAATAGTATTTGTTAATTAAAATATTTTTTACATAATATATTTATATTAATACGGATTTTTTACTGACTGTTTTTAAATATTTTTGATCAATTTTAAAAAATATACTATATTATGTTTATTAAAAAATATAATGTTGATACATGTTTGTAATTTGTATTTTTATTATATGTGACCATAGATTTTAAAGTAAACCCAATACTATATATTTGTAACACTGATAGTAGGTAGATCATAATATACTATAGAACAGCCAAAAATACATAGACCAAAATATAACATTAATTATAATTTATATTTACCATTAATAATATGAAATTGTATTTATCATTATGAATTCAAACCTACTAATGAAAAGTGTGCTTCCACTATAGTTACATAGTTAACTCAATTTAAATGTCCATTAAGAAAAACACATAATTGTAAATATCATAATTTATAATTTAATTGTATGCTATGCTCTTGAATTTATATTACTCATTTCTATTATAGCAATCTATTCTAATAGGTAGGTACTTACTGCCATGAAAATTTACAGATGTATCGTAAGGAACAACTGCAATTTTTCAATAATACACTTTCCAATAAAATATTATTATTATAAATATATTTGAATTTTATAAATTTTCACTCCAAAAAAAAAAAAAAAAATAGGTATATGAATTATAAATAACATAAATAACAGCTAATTTTGACATGTCCTTCAAATTATATAATTAGAAAAATATTTGAATACATACAGTTTACAACACTATAACCAGAATGCCAATATTATGAATACAATTGTGTACCCTCAATGATTTAATTTAAAGTATATAATTATTGGTGATCTACTCATAGTGATCATTATTAATACCAAGGTAATACTACTTAAAGAAAGATATATTGTGAAGGAAATTTTGTAGACTTTTTGTACAATATTATCTGACAAAAGTCATGGCTATAAAAAAAAAATTAAAACACTAAAACTTATTTCCCAGACAATATTTTACAAAAAATACTGAGATTTTCTCATTAATATCCTATTCTTTAAATTTAATCGAAACGCCCCGACTTAAGTTCTGATTTCTGTTTTACATAATACAATTACTTTGTAGTAAGTAGCTTCTAATAACAATTAAAATTTTTTTTAAATATAGCAAGTGATCTATATCTACCACAGAAACAGAATATTAATCTATACAAGCATTAATTTCTGACTATCTAACAATCAATATAGTAAAATCATACTATAAATATAAATATTAAACATTATAACAAAAGTATATCACAGAATAATATTTTATTTAATAATAATACAAATATATTTATGATATTAATAATTAATTATAATAAACATTTACCATCAATAACAACATGTATAACATAATAAAATAAACAATTTAATATGAATAATAAAATATCAATGCATTATATATAAAAAAGAAAAAAAATACAGATTTTAATAATTTAAAAAGTAAATTAAATTTGATCACATCATTTGAAAATTTGGCACATTATGAAAATTAAATATTACTTGAGAATAATGTAACTAACTATTTGATTTCCAAACTGGTTCGTCAATTAAATTAAGTAAAAGTTGATTGAAGAAAATGTACAAAACATTTTGTGGTTCAAATAATATTTAGTAATGATAAGTATGGTTAATATTTTGGTGTTGAGTTACTTGTAGAATTATTTATAATAATATAATATATTAATTTAATATAACCCAGTTTCTACAAAAATAATTTGTTTTTATTTAACAAATACGT
>JAIPRL010012914.1:0-11337 GCA_025469235.1 Pemphigus obesinymphae
CTAAATTTAGATTTTAGCAAGAATAATTTCTCATTATTGTATGAAATGTATTCATCTTTCCAAGAATCATATTATGAAATTGAAAAACGACATCCATTATTAAATCCTTCAAAATTTATGTCTGACGTACCGATCATAGTAATTGATACATCAAAACAGAATGATTCTGCAACAACATCGTCAGTAGATGTACGTATAGAACTTGAAGCCACGGAAAATTTAACAGGTGTAACGGCATATTGTTTGTTAATTCATGATCGTATTATTGAATATGTACCTTTAACTAGAGAAGTTAGAAAACTTATCTAATATTAGTCTATATTACTTGTGTAATATAAATATTTTTTAAAATATAATAATTCTGTGTTTTTCTTTAATACTTACCTATACACTGAAATTGACACACACGTACATTGTAAATTTAACACGTTGTAAGAATTGACATACACGTACATAGTAAATTTGACACGTTGTAAGAATTGACACACAGGTACATTGTAAGAATTGACACACACGTACATTGTAAATTTGACATGTTGTAAGAATTGACATGCATGTAAATTGTAAATTTGATATGTAAGAATGGTACATACAGACACATACAGAATATAAGTATATTCTGAAATTTAAAACTGTATAAGGTAAAATATAATTTAAATTATTTAAGCAGAAACAATGTAATATATGGAAAAAATATAATAATAATCAATCATACATTTTTTAAATACAAAATATAAAATGTGTGTGTATGTAATAAAAATGCAGGGAAAAATATAATGCGCGAGACGGTCTGGTTTTGAAAATTTTACCTGTATACAAAATTACAGGGGAATTTAAATACAGGAGACGGTCTGGATTTGACGATTTTCCCTGTATACAAAATTACAGGGGAATTGGACTATACGAGACGGTTCGGATTCGACAATTTTCCCTGTAAAAAAATATGCATATGGGGAAAAATGAAAAAGAAGCCTAATATCGGGTCAAAATATTTAGAAATAAAGCCTCGAACTCGAACTTTGGTTAGTCTAGGTTCCAGAACATACAATACCCTACTACTCTTGAAGATGCTCATCAATGAAACAAAAAAAAAAATTTTGAAATTTTATTAAGAATTTATTAATATTAAGTATAATTATAATATTATGAATATATATTTTTTGTTTTTGATATTAAAAAGAGTTAATAAAATATAAGAATTAATACAGTTTATTTATCTTTCATTCATATTTTGAACATCTTAATCTAAATTACTAATATGGTGTTGGGGATGGGAGAGAGGAGAAGAGATTATGGCGAAATATGAGATAGGAAGAGAAATTATTTGCAGGGTGTGGGTAGGGGATGAAGGGGGAAATTTAGGGGAGGGGAGGATTTTAAGTCATACGCACTTCTAAAAAACCTTAAAATAAGCCCTGGAACTGTAACTTGTCATGTTATTGTACAGTTTTTAATTTTTATACGTATAATTAACGTGCTTAAATAACCATTATATATATTAACCATAGAACATTCGATGTATTCTATGTATTAACCAGACCCCGGACACTAATAAAAATCAAATTTAATCGAATTCAATATATCCACCACCAGTATCCTACCCAACAAAGCGAAGTGCTTCCACCCCCTACTGACCGGCTATTTTATTATACCTAGAATTTTAATTTATAAACATTGTTTCTTCATTTTTTATGTCATCACTCATACTAAATTATTTAATGCTCTAGGGCAATATAATATTATATTGTCCAAAATAGTATTTTTGAATATTTGAAAATTACTACTAGGGAACATTATAGATTTCCTCTAAATGTAGTCTATACTCATTATTTTATGTTATGTATAACCGCCCCACCCTAAAATAGATCCTAGTTGCGCCATTGCTGGAAAATATTAATTGGTTTATATGTTTATACGACAGACACTAAATGACTCAAATTACTGTGCCGAAGACCGAATATTGTAAAAGTACCTAACAATGAAAAAGATTAAATGGTCTGGACGTTTATGTAAAATTTAATTGAGTCTTCAACCACTTCAAAGTGTTTGCAATGCGTTTGGACTCCATCAGATGGTTACGTTGAAGTCGGCCGTCTATATTGTACGGAAATATATGGAATATTAAATTTCACAAGACCCGAAGTATATAGAAAAATACCAATTATTATTATCAATCGTGAGACTATGAAAATAGAGTAATTTACAACTTTAATATCAGTTTCATGCAGTGGCGATTTTGAGGGGGAGATCGATCGCCCACCCCTTGGGTCTTGATTAATACATTTTTTAATTATCGTTCAATATCTATAATTTCTTCCAAAAATATTTTCTAAAATCATAAATACAAAATTATCTCCTCTATTTAAAAACATTCTAATCACTCAACAAAACATGGTTTTCATCCAAACAAATCTACAGTAAGAAATTTAATATTTTTAAAATATTACATTTTAAATTTATTTTCTAGAGGCGAGCAAACTGATGTCATATAGATACACCGATTTTAAAAAGGCGTTCGACAGAATCGATCATAATTTAATATTTGTCAAACTTAAGAAAATTTAATTTGCTGACTCTTTATCATTGTGACTTGATTCCTTTTTAACTAATATATTTCAACTTTTTAAATTAAAAACCATTTTTCTGAAGCTATTATGTTCCTCAAGGAATATTTTATTTATATTATTCATTAATGATGCCTATTATTTAATTAATTATTCTAAGGTCAAGTAAGGTAACTTGCCTATACCTATTATTGACTTGTATTAATATAAAACAACTGCTTACCTACTTCAAATATAATAAGAAAGCTTGAATGGACTTTTAAGTAAGAGAAAAAATATATTTTGTGTCATGCCAATAAAATCGTCTCCCCCCTTGAAATGTTGTCAAAACCGCTACTGGTTTTGTGTACATTTTTACCGATGATTTCCTAAAAAGTAAAAATAACGGAATTCAGAAGTTTAAATCCGAAAAATTTACGAAAACTATACCTCCTTGAGGCTTCTTCTGGACTCAATTTAATATTCCATACGGGACCCAAGAAACCTTAATATTGTGACACATCTCAAAAAACAAAGTCACTCAAGATTAAGGTGATAAAACAGGGTAAAGCAATATTGGGATAAATTGATACTTACAAGGAAAGACAGATTGAAAAATTAAATACATATAAGGTTGATGGAAAATATAAAATGTCTCGTTATAAACGACGTACAATGTAATAACGACAGTAGGTACATGTATACAATACATAAATAAATCAATTTAAACAAGTGAATATTGGGTGATTTTTTTGTTGATAAATCAAAAAGTAAATTTACATTTGATAGATAAACTCTGATCTTGCCATAAAATATTGAACACAAATACTTGCAAAAAATTCACCAAATACAATTGTATTGTGTATGAATTAATTAATATTAAAATATAACCAGCGCTCTTGACTTTTTAGTGTAATTTCAATTATTGGTAAACGGAAATTTTTCCCCCTCATTTAAATAATTGGGCGAACATTTCCCTCCCCAAATTATTTCTAACTAAATTTGAATTAAAATTCAACACATTTTAACAATTTCATTCACGATAATATATATTGCACAAACAAAAATTTGTATCTTACATTTGAATCTTAAATTTACAAAAAAAAAATTATATTCATTTAAAATAAGAAATAAAACTAGATAATAATAGAGGTCTCAGATGTGTAAAATTTTAAACATTTTGTCCAATAATTATAAGTACTTACCGCCCGTTATCGACAAAGTTTATATATACCGACATCTTACGCAGATTTGACTTGGTTTGCATAGCGCACTCGGTCTCGTGTAGTATGTAGTATGTAGTAGTTGTATTAGTACGTAAGTAGGCAGTTCGATTCCCGTTCCCTGTGCAAAAACTCTAGGAGCACCCCTCGCTGTCGTATATTACCGAACGTTGTCATTTTTTTTTTTTTTTTTACTTTATTAATATATTATTTTTATAACCTTATTTTTATACTGCATCTTGTCTCATTTGTGTACAGTTTTATTTTCATCCATTGAATATTGTTTAAAAATACGAGTATCTATTATATATTGCTTGATAGATATTGAAGATGGTTATGGGCAATATATGAGAGTGGCATAAGAGTATTAGCATGTCGAATGAAAGAGAAGTAGATAGAAACCAAAAAAGAGATAGTTAGAGAAATAATAATTAGGAATGATAATAAAGACGAATGGTGTTTGAGATATAAAGAACCGTTTAAAGTCGAGGTTTTTAAACAAGAGTGGCCCCGACCACACTACCTGGGAAATAATAGACTACAAATTTTAAAATATTTAAAATTTAAACTATATTGTTTTCGTATTTTATAGTGTGCAAACAAATCATGCATTTGGCATGTCTTAAAAGAGAGTTAAAAATTGCTTTGCAGAATACGTCGGCCATGACCGTGACGTTAGGTAAAGACGAAAAATTTCAACATAATATTTAAAATTTATAACTACCTATATTATATTTTTGTATAACATTTATAATAATAATAGAATGCAATAATGACCATTCCGAAATGGAAGCGGAGTTACCTGCTCCAGAGGTGATAACGGCACTTGGTATGTTTTGACTAATTAATTATCAAAAAAGTTGTAAACATAATTTCTTCTATTTCTTATGTGTTATTATCTTACGATTACTGATTAGACAATGAAAATAAAACGATAATCCTTTTTTAAATTATCTAGATACAAAATAAATTATAAATATTTCTGTATCTATATGTGGATAACCACTAGCGTACAAATTCGCATGTTTATAAAATAATATTTCTCATTGTTTTAAATTTCAGACGTTTTTAGACAAATTATTAAAATCGAGTCGATCGCAGATAGACGGAAAAGAACCCAAATTCAAATTTCTCCAGGACCTTTCGAAGTCCGGAGTAATTTAACCAAAAATGGTGAGTAATCTAATATTATGTTAATATATCACGTGTAAAAATCAGTTACAGTCTATAATGAATTTCGAAAAACTATAACGAGCACAAAAAAAGACAAAATATTATTTATTATTTTATTTACAAAATAATAAATTGTCAAATTTCTTAATTTTGTTTCCTCAATCAATATGCAGTGGACACATTATTCAGGATTATCTGGATGTATAAAATACCCTTTTTAGGAATAGAATCTCAATAAGTATACAATCTTTAATTTATAGTTAAACAGTATGTTACGAAATATAGGTATGTAGCTGTTTTTAAAACCATTTTTTGATATAAGTTTTTTTTTTTTAAAATAAATCTAGTTTTGAAATAATGTCTAGAATACCTACAGGTTAATTTGAAACAAAAATATACTAAATATTTGTCCTTTTTACTGATTTAGATAATAGGTCCCTATTAATAATATAACAACCAGATCGCATATTCCTTAAAAATATACCTACTATATATATAAGCATTTGTAAATAGCCTGATTACCAAATACTTGCATATAGGCGTGTGCATGTACAGAGTAGAATCAAGAGTAAAGACTGCGCATGCCTATATATAATAGTATAGTCTCTTCATTATTATCATTATTAAATTACTACTATAAATAATTAATCATACGATCGGATATGTATTTATTATAAAATCTATATATTTATTTACAGACTATTACGCAATTTCTGTACACTGGGAAAATATGAAGAAGCCCATAAAATCGAATGAGCGTAGACGACGTGTGTACTCTACGATATACGATACCAGTAAAAAGACCGTTCCATTTTTTAAATACGGATATCTTATTGATAATTGATGCTTTTTTGTTTTTGTTTTCATGGTCAGTTGACCAATTAATTTGTTCTATTTTTGTTTCATTGTTCTAAATTATCTACACTGAAAAACATTTTTTGTTATAGTAACCTACAGAGGATTAATATTACCAGATTTTTTGGTTGTATTTATGACTACCAATTTTTTGATATAGTTACGATTTAGTTTATGTTAAATGTTGTCAATTATAGTAACAAACGAATGTAATTGTAGGTAAATAAAATCAAAGTTACAGCTACTTATTAAACTTACGCACAACCAGACTATTTTGTAATGGTTGCTCAAACATTTAGTTTTAGTAAAACATACAGTTTCTTTAATAATTTATACCACTCGATATAACATTAATATTATTTGGTATGGGATTAAACAACGAATCATATGAAATAAAAATATTTTTTGTATTTTCTACCTCTACTTCATAAGCAAAAAAATGATCATTAAACACAATAGTATTAAGTTGAATGCAATTAAATATTACTTGATTATAATTATAAACAAAAATGTCATTAATTAAACAGAATGTAGGTAGTTTAATCTCACATATATTTAAAGTCAATACCATTTTAGGTTGATATTGAGTACCTTCAATATTAACCTAGGGATATTTGATTACTGAATTAATTAATTCAGTTTGAGTACATATTTGTATTTCTTTTATAATACTGTCAATATTAACAACTGATTGAGGAGGACCTAATTTTATATTTTTACCCAGAGTGCCACTTAAAAATAAATAATTGAGTTGTAATTGATGTTTAATTGCAAGTGTCTTTCAAATGTTACGTCTATTACTTGAAGTGTTAACAAAGATTTTCGATAATTTTTTCATTCATTTTTAGGTTAAATAAAATAAGTTTAAGACAATAGAATCGATTTTATGAATAAAAACTAACATCGGGTTTAAACGGGTTAATAGTGTTATGTACCTGTTAAATCTATACCTATTACCTAAGTCAATAGATATATTTAAGATTTTTTTTGTAATAAAATAAAGAGATTATTTAATAAAGATTTGATAAAAATAAATTGAAAAAAGTTGTTGAAAAAAAAATAGTTATCTATGTACAGGTTCAAATAAGTTAAAACATGAGCACATAACATTGCACCAATAATTATTTTATAATTCAAACTCAGGAAAATTTTATCGTGGTGCAAAATCACCTGCAATGTATTTTACTTTACTCCAAATTTAAAAAAAAATATATATAAGTAACTAGTGAAACAAGTGTATTTTTTTAAACTGTCCTTAGTACCCAACATACAAATCTATAAAATAATATAAATAGGTCATTTTTATCTTTATTATTGAAGCTACAGTAAAGGTTTAAACTTTAAAAGTAATAAAATTGGAGCAAAGTAACCCGCTCTTACGGTACCTATTTTTATTTTTTTTTATAAAATATCGTAATTGGAGCTCAAGTCGGCACGTGTTAACTTTATTTAATTGGCCTGAAACTTAATAGGATTTAGTTTTAAAGTAAATAGAATAAAAAAAAATGACGGTCTTCAGAGGAATTCCGATATTTGAAAAATAAGTGGCACCCTCGTGTATATATTATATAATGTGGGTGATAAATTACACACTTATCGTAAGCCTTTTGTATTTCAGCCACTTATTATTTGCCTTATTTTCCCATTTTATTACAGTTCTTTTATTAACATAAAGTTTATATACTATTCTTCTGTCTTTAAAGTCGATGCCTACCTTCTCCTTTAAATGCTTTTCCCAGCTCAGGTTATCGTACCTATACCTTTTAAAAGTCTACAATTGCAGCTATGTTTATGGGATTATTTAGTCTGAACATTTTTTTCCATAATTAGTCCAAAGCAAAGAATTGCTTCCCTATAGTTCATCTATTCCTTCTAAACCCAAATTAATCATGTGTTGAATTTTCATCTTATTTATTCTCTCTCCTTTTGTACACTATTTTTATTAAAATCTTTGAGGCATACAAAATTAGTCTTACTGTTTGTTCTATGTTCTTATAAATAAAGCCATATAAATACTAATAGTGATAGTCATGTCATGTTATATACATTAAAATTCCGCTCAGAATCGTTTTATCAAAAGAAATGATTTACAACTAAACTGATTTTTTTTTTTGTATTTCATATTTAAGAATAAATCGAAATTCATAACTATTAATGGTTTAGAAAGTATGTACCTCTGTTTAAATCATACACATCCCCGATTACATATATATACTATATAACTTGTATACTATATACCTACTAAACGGCTTATTATATTTTATTGTAAATATAACATTAATCATTTATTCTTGTTAGAAATGTAAATATTTTATCTAAATCTAAGCTCATCACCAAGAAGACAAAACGATACCATTTTACCTCTAATAAAACTTTCTGGGAGACAGTTGCCTCTTCTTGCCCCCCCCCCCCCACTCAGTTTTTGCCTATGTGTAATATAATATATTGTATCAGGTGGTATTTTTTTCATGATTATAATATATTATGTTATTTCCAGAATATTGGCATTATACCTAATATATAACCTAATATATAACATATTACCTAATGTTGAATGAAGAAGTTTTAATATTCCATCATTTGGAACTCATGTAACAACAATTTGCAAGAATCCAATTGTCTTCATGGTTGTCAACACCAATAACGGCCTATTGATTTCGACATCAATTACAGCTTTGACTACACTAATTAAACTGTAACATTAACTCCCTAAATAAGACTCCCCTACTAGCTTTAAACTATTTCAATTGAATTGTAATATAAACTAATAATATAACTTCTCTGCCGGATTTGACTTATACTATTTATTTATATTTGTTATTTTAAAAATACGTACAATTAATATTTTCTAAAAATTCTAAAATACAGCCAGTAGAGGATTGGAAGCATTTCATTTTCCAATGGGATTCTAATTGTAAATTCATAGTACATATTATAGAGTATTGAATGATGAGTCAATAAATGATTTTTGGTGTAACGAATCAGAATGTTTTAAAATTTGGGAAAAATGTTTGTTTTGGAGACCTGGTTAATCAATATAAAATAAATGCTGAAGAATCTCTCCGATAGATCTGGTAGTGGAAAAAATATACTTGCTATTAAAAGTAGTTGTTGAAAATGAGTGATAGTCATATACCTATAAAAACAAATTATTTTCAAAAGAATCAAGAGAAAATCTAAAAAATTAGATATTAATTCAATTTTAAAGGTTTTTGTATAGACATTTTTTTAAAAGTTCAAAAAAACTGTAAATAGTCCCAAATTGGTACTCATTTTATATCACAAAATTTGTTTAAAAACATGTTTAATCAAAACAAAACAAAATTATTTTAAAACGACAAAACAGTAAAAACCCATATAAAATATTTAAAGGACAACATGCCGGATACAATATCACTGGCTTTTTATATTTTTTTCTTATATATAAAAATATAGAATGTATAAAAAAATCATATTTTTTTAAATCGCCATAACTTTTACATAATTAATATTTTACAAATCGTGTTTGAAACTATCTTCAGTATATTGTTTTCTATATATTTGAACATGAAATCTAAAACCATGAACTACTGTTAAATGGATCAAATCAAATCTCTTATGGGGGGTAAATAACAGAATGTCGGAGATGTTGTACATTGTGCTGAAATTCGAAAATTTGTCAAATGTTTTAACAATTTAGCGTCAAATTGAATGAAATATATTAAAGAATGGTCGGGTAATCAACAACATTTTTTATATTACTTTATTACTACTATTACCTAATATTTTGTATTATTTTTTATACTATTTGGACTACACCTATTATAAGTGAAAAAGTTTTATCTATAAAACTAAGAAAAAAATATTGTTTAATGGTATATAAAAAAAAGTATTTTAAGTTTGTATTTTAGAATTTATTTAAAAAATAAATAGTTGTATTAATTGTAAAACATAAAATATTTGTTTTTTTTTTGTTGATTCATGATCAAAATATATTATATACAATTTTCATTAGTTAAACGTGTTTTTCTTCAAATCTAAAAATACAGGAAAAGGATCAATAATTTATGTAGTGCAATAAGAAAAATTATTTGAGGTACATTTTTAGACAATGGCGTACATGTCAAATCAACCCGGTCTGAATCTTCATGTCTCAGATTTGAATAATTTTTTGTTTATTAGTTTAAATTATGATGTAGATCAAAAATGCAAATTTTCTGGTTTTTTTTGTAAGTGTTTAAAAATTGAAAAATTGACAAATTTCATGTCATCTTGATACAAAAAAATGCATGTAGATCTGCAACCAAAGGTGCTAGAAAGCTTTTTTATGACACAATTTAAAGGGTTTTATTTAAATTGTAATAACAATTTTTTTTAACTGGTTTTTAAAAAAATTTGTTTTTTGAAAATCTCAAAAACATCATTTTTTTCTGTAGGAGAATTCAAAGTGAATTTGGAGTAGGTGATTATATGGCCAGAGCAGTAAAAACATTGGTTAAAGTAAAGGAAGTCCTAACACCTAACCACAAGCTAGGGAAAACTTTAGATTCCACAATAGTTCAGCTTGTTCTTGATTTTTATAACAGAAAAGATATAAGCAGAATGACGCCAAGGAAGAAAGATGTTGTTACGATTCGAAGGAACAATCAACCAAAAATTTATTTGCAAAAACGGCTAGTGTTGACAAATCTGAATGAAATGTACCAAATGTTCAAATCAGAACACCCAGCACATTGCATTGATTTTTCTAAATTTTGTGAGTTGAGGTCACATAACTGTATTTTAGCAGGAAAGAGTGGAACCCGTACAGTGTGTGTCTACACTTCTCATCAGAATGTAGTTATGATGAACGAATCTAAAATGAATAATCTGATATTGGATGGTAATAAAACACCATTAAAGAACTACCAAGCCTTCTTGTCTAAAATCATATGTAACCCAGCATCACCGGACTGTTACATGAATAACTCTAAAGAATGTCCTTGTATATATTCCTTTAAGGATTTACAAAACATAAATACAATTAATATTAAATAGCAGATACATAATTATGAAGAAAAATAAATATGTTCACATAATAACAAGTATAATAATTTTGTTTCAAATAATGCAGTCGAATCGGATAAAATATATTATTACTATTTAGAACGCATATAATCTATTAATCTATATAAGTATATGTATTATTTTAGAAACAACAAATACACAACATCAGACTTGCAGAAATGCACAAAAACAAGGACTTGGAACGAATGAAAAAAAAAAAAAAAAAATGTAAAGACAAAAAAGCACTAAAAAGCAAATGGCGTTATCAGGACTTACATTGTATAAATAATAAATAAAATTAATATCATTAATAATTAATTTTTATTTAATAAATCCCTTAATTCTGCCGTCTTTCCATCTCTATTAAAACTTAGATCTATTACTCCTATCTTTAAATCTGGCGATAACTCTGACGTCTGTAACTACCGACCTATTACAATCCTCCCTCACTTATCAAAACTGTTAGAAACACTAGTGCATAAATACATTCATCCTTCTTTAAACCATATAATCGTCGA
>JAIPRL010012915.1:0-11337 GCA_025469235.1 Pemphigus obesinymphae
TAAAATTCTCGATTTTACAAAATCGTATTTTTCGTAATTTTTTGGTAGTTTTTGCTTACGCATTAAAAAACTATTATGAAAATCGAAAAATGACCTTTCAAAAGTACCAACTAGATGCAATTTGCTATCGGAAATTGGGTATGAGTGTAAAGATCGGAGCACTTCTTCTGGTAGAAAAAATGTTTACAGAAAAAAAAAAAAAATAAAAAAAAAATAAACATCATTGTAAAACCATAAGCTTCCTCGCTACGCGCAGAATCTAAAATAATATACAGTTAATATTTATCATATATTCATATGAAAATTTTAATTTAAACTTTTTAATAGATAGTGTAATAATTATATTATGTTTCTATACAGACATAACGCAAGTTTTTATTGGCCAAATGCTATTTATCGACCATGTAATACTCTAAAAAGTAAAGTTTTATTTATAATAACCAACTAACGCTAAGGATTAAGTCAATCCTAAAGTGAAAATAACGTTAACTTAATTCATTATTTTTCGAAAAATATCATTATAAAATATTATTATTAGATATATGGCTTTTTTGTTGCTTTTTTATGGAAAAATATTCCGTTTATACTTATTACTATACAGCGTTTTCAAAAGCGTTAGGATATCATTTATCTGTAATACTGTGTATATGATTAGTATATTGCGATATTTAGAATAATCTTATTTCTTATCAGTTCTTAAATTATACACATAATATATATACTCGTAAAAGGGTATTTTGCTTTTACCATATACGTGCATGTTATATACAATTACGATTTTAATGAACCACTATAAAAACATAGTCTTAGTTTACTTACATATTATTATATATTATATTATAACATACATGAATTTAGGTATAATACCCGTATTATAATTGTACCTAATTTTGTACCTTATTTCAATACAATTACTTATAATTGTATTTATAATAATAAGATTGATAAGAAAGTGATTAATTTACAATCATCTTTAGTAAAAAAAAAAAGAAAAGAAAAGAAAAGAAATTGAATAAAAATGAAATGAAAACAATTCGTAGACTTACGCTGTCTAAAGAAAGATAAAAACAATCCAGAGACTTTAGAAATGTTTGGTGTATAAAAAATAATGATAACAGAGTGTTAACGAAGGAAAAGCAAGTGATAAAGAGTTGCAAAGACTATTTGAGGGATTATTAAAGGAGGAACTTCTGACAGAAGTAATTGATCAGGCAGAGTGGAATTTGTGTATGTTGGATTTAATAAGGAAAGAGGACATATGGAGCGTTTTGAGAAAAATGAAAAAAAAGAAATCGGTGGGACCTGATGGAATACCAGTAGAAGTATGGAAAGTATTAGAAAATTTAGGTATAAAATGCCAGAAAAATTTCTTTAATAAGGTATTAGTAAAAGGAAAATTTTCAAAAGCGTGGAGGAAGAGTTGTGTGGTACCAACTTTTAAGGGTAAAGGAGATGTACGGGAATGTATAAATCATAGAGGGATAAAACTTAAGAGCCACAGTATGAAATTCGGAAAAAACTGATATATAATATTATCATTAGACAATAGAATGGGATTTATGCCTGGTATGTCAACAATGTAGCCAATACTTGGTGTAAGACAGATTGTAGAGAATTACAGAGAAAGGAAAAGGAAATTGTGTATGGTATTTATAGATCTAGAAAAGGTTTATGAAAGGGTTCTTATGGAAATCCTAAAGTGGGTATTAATGAAGAAAGGATTACCAAATGTGTATGTGAACATTATTGAAGATTTTTATTTAAGGGCAAGTACAAGTGTGAGAAGTCTGTGTGTAGAAAATGAGGATATTAGGGTTAAAGTGGGAATGCATCAGGGTTCCGCATTGAGTCTTTACTTATTTTCCCAGGTATCTACTGGATGAGATAATAAAGGACATACGGAATAAAGTACCATGGTGCATGTTGCTTGCAGATGATATAGTGCTCAGAGGAGAGAGTCTTGAGGAAATGAATGGTAGACTTGTAGAGTGGAGGGAAGCTCTGGAAAGTAAAGGACTTAATATTAGTAGGAATAAAACATAATATATAGAATATGATTTTGATGAAAGGGAACATAGAGAAAATAGGGAAGACTAAAAATAAAGTTGAGTGGTAATATAGTGGGAGAGGTGGAGAGGTTCAAGTATTTAGGGTCCATTGTACAGAATTATAAGGGTTTCGAAGAAGATATGAAACACAGGATTAAGTGTGAATGGATGAAGTAGAGAGAAGCGTCAGGTGTTTGTGATAAATGATAAATTCCTATTAAGTTCAAAGGTACCTTTTATTAGGCAGTGGCGAGACCTGCAATTATGAAAATATTGAGGTGAATGAGTGGAGTTACTAGAGCGGTTAAATAAGGAATGAGTATATATGAAGTAGTATAGAAGTAGTTTCAATAGTAGACAAAATGAAGGAGTATAGATTAAGACGGCTCGGGGACATATTAAGAAAGGAAGAGACTACTGAGGCAGTAATATTAGTAGAGGAAATGTATGTTGATAGAAGAAGAGGAAAGGAAAACCAAAAAAAAAAAAGAAGTGGGGATTATGATAGCGAATTATATGAGGAAGGTGGGGATAATTGAAGAAGACGTGAGAGATAGATTTAAGTGGAAGTATAGAACCAGGGTGGTTGACCACAAATAATTGGGAGAGGAGAAGAACGATTCATGGACTCGCGCAACCAAATGGTTACAACTTCTCCCAGGTTTAAAAAAAAAATTGGTACTATACCTAAATTTAAAATTATTTTTCTTTAAACTTTTCATTGCTATGGATGTACTATTACGTCCAAACTAGTTATACTATTCGTCTGACATAAACCTGTTGTTAACCTAAAATCGTTATAAATCATGGTATTAGCTAAGCGATTTTTTCGTTATAACAAAAAAAAATTATGAAAAATTTAGATATATTAGTTTCTACATTTATATGCAGATTATGAGAATTACCTAATTAGAGCTTTTATTCAATGTATTACACCACAAAAAGTAAAAACTGATATTGATAATATGCTGCGTATTTTCAATTATAAAATATTATTTTAATTTCAATTATTACCTATTATTCCGGTTTTAGTTTATAAAATTTTAATTGTAATTCTAATGAGTGAAAAGTACGATAAATACAATATTCCGGAAAATACGATATTTTGATAACTCCTGGCATATATTTAAAACTTGAATAAATAATTTAAAATAATGTAAAACTTAGGGGGTTAATTTTATATATTTTTCAATAAGTTTAAAATTAAAATAAAAAGTCAAATTTGTCTAGCCTGTATAAGTTTCAGGTTTAAAAATGACTATATTTAAAAATGATAGTGAAAGGGTTAAATAGTTTTTTGTAATTATTGGTAAATCTAATTATTATACGGTTATACAGAAAAATCTAATAGCAAAAATGTTTTGTATATTAATTTTATTTAATTGCTGTAATTTTATTGATTGTGTTTTGAAAAAAATTATATTATGCTATTGTCTCAAAAATATTTAGTTTTACAAATTTGGTAATATGGATAACTTTTGTTTTAAAATCCCTTCAAATTTTGATGTCATGATTAATATTTCGAGTATCGTAATCTTTTTATTACTACCTTCGACCAAGTACCAGGGCTTGAAACTTTTATGTTTTTAGCGGTTCTGATGCCGATTTCGGTATTTTGGAAGTTAATTTTTCGGTTAGATTAGGTGAGGTTTGATCTAATCTAGAATAGGTTATCTAATAATGGTGAGGGTTAAGAGTGATAAAATCACCATACTCCATAGATCTTATATTTTTATTAACCAATTTATTTGTATCATAATAGGTTTACCACGGACTAAGATATACAGGACTGTTATCAAATAGTCCGGAGTTAGATGGAGGTATGTTCTTCAAATATTTCCGGCAGTACAAGTGTTTTAGCTGTATCTAGTGGTGTAAATGAATAATTCATATTTAATAGTAAATTTTACATTGTATAAGTAGGTACTATAGAGTGTAGGTTAATGTAATGATGTACACTGTGATACTGATTATGGTATTTATGAGGATATTATACACATAGTCTTAAGGGATTCTGTAATGGTAATTTTAAAGATAATTTTAGTAAAGTAGAAATCCGTAAATTTAAAAATATTAATATGTGTATTTTTACATGTTTTATGAGTTATCAAAAAGTCTATTTATTTTTATTTATTTTTTTAAATAACGGAAAACTTAAAAAAATGCTACGTAGAGCACTAGATACTGTTTTCAGCTATAATTAATTTTTCTTTTGTATTTCTAACATGTTTTTAAGTTAATAAAAATTACACTTACAAGATATTATACTTCAAAGAGTTACACAATAAATATTTCACTGAAGCTGTGTATAAAATAGGTGGTAAAAGGTGATTTTACCTTTAACCTTTGGTACTCCAGAAGATAAATATATTTACTGGGTTAGAAAGGTATTATATGTATTTTATTAATGAAATCCTATTTGTCAAAAAAAAAAAAAATGGAAACCATAACAAAACAGGGTTATTTGTGCCAATAGATTTGAGACTTGAGTATATGACAAAAACAAATTGTTATTTATTCTATTAAAGGCATTTGCAAAATTTTTGAAATAATTTCGTTTGATATCTGTCGTACAACTTATATTACAACTTATAATATAATTATGGTTGTACTTGTGATTCATTAAAACGGAAATCAGGGAGTATTCTTTTGTAAGTTTCAAATCTTCAAAAGTTTTGGTACATAAAATATTTGAATTGATTTTGATTAGATGATAATTTTTAATATCAGGTAAGTTTTCATTTTTTTAGAATGACTAATTCCAACTATAAATTTATAATATATATAATGAAAATGGGCAGGTTAATAAACAAAATTAACTTAAATAAGTAACTGCACAGCTATTTTGCTGGCTTGTTATAATTTAATATAATATAGCCAGATTCAAAATTGTGGCTATCTATGATCTGTTTACATATATATAAAGGTTGTTTGAAGAAGAATGAGACTAATAATATTTTCAAGTTAAAACTTCCTTGTTAATAAACGATTACACTAGGTTATAGAGTATGATAAGACCAACAAAATAAACCCATATCTAGCTTGATTGTAGTATCTATTTGCTCGGGATAGACAGTTTTGTAAAACGTATTTCACGTATCTCTCGCCGTTTTCGAGATGACTAGATTAATAATGCAAAATCGAATAGTAAAATCATGCTTATTGCATTCTTTGATTTTAAACAGGTGGTTTACCAATACATTGTACTACATAATATGACCATAATGCTGCATACTACACATCAGACCTCAAAACTTTGCGACATGATACATAATGACAAAACATCTGACAATCGCGTGAAATTGAGTTTTGCATCATGGAAACGCGTACCCTCATAACTCAAAAATTAGTTTTCGGATTAATATGAAATTACAACGATGCACCAGTCCCCTTATTCATTAGATCTGACACCCTGTGATTTTTAGCTTTTCCTCGGACTTAAGGGATTTTTTCAAGGGATCAAATTTTGGGATCCAATAAAGCGTTCAGAAGTATTTTAAACAGCTTCCAGCAGAATCAGAAGCATACCAAAAGTGGAAGGAGAGATAGGGCTGGTGAATACTACACGATGGTACTTATTTTGAGAAGGAATTATGTTCATTTTATTCTAAATAAAATATCTAATTTTTAAGAATTTTAGTCTCATTCTTTATTAACACCCTTTATATATACGAATATATATTTAACTCAAGTTACAAATGACTGCAACGCAATTCCTTTTTTGAGTAACGTAGTAGTAACTTTGGTACTCATTATTCTAAGTAACGCAAATATAATCTAATTACTATTTAAAAGTAATTTGAATGATAAGTACATAATGCGATATTTTTGAAGTTACAAATAGTTCATAATATTATGATAAATTATATATGGCCAAGGAAATGATTTGTATAAAGCATTCATTTGTGAGCACAGAATGATTACGTGTCGCTCAGATTCAGTTACTTTACGGTTTTTGTGTGAGCCTTTGCATGAGTCAATTTACCAAGTAAGAGGCAGTGGCAGCGGCATCACGATAAAAAGATTTTATGATAATGATAGTACTCGCGCATGTGTAGTAATTTACGAGTCAGTTCTATATTTTGACTTAAATGTAAAAAGTGAAATCTATAATTCTTGTATTAATTATTTGTTATAAATACATAAAAGAATTGACTGCATATTTTAATTTTTAATATGATAATTAACAGTATAAAATGTATTAAATACGACGAATGTTTAAACCACCTAGTTAAATTAGTTGAGTTAAAGTTATTTAATTTTTCAAGAAAATGTAACATATCCAATTTTCAAGGGTTTCTATATAGACGATTTTTATGAAAAATGAAAA
Source organism: Pemphigus obesinymphae (assembly GCA_025469235.1). Classification (NCBI taxonomy): domain Eukaryota; kingdom Metazoa; phylum Arthropoda; class Insecta; order Hemiptera; family Aphididae; genus Pemphigus; species Pemphigus obesinymphae. Next base: position 6,379 of record JAIPRL010012915.1, read on the forward strand.
TCTGACCGTTTAAAAATATTTCAATATATTTTAAAAGTAATTTTAAAATAGTCCTGTGTCAGCATCATTTTTATACTACAAGAATCAAGATATTTACTAAATTCACGTTTACGAGAATAATACTGTATCCAAGTGCATAGTTTTTTCAGTGTGTTTAATTTCAAAGACTAAAAACGTAAAATACTTATTCAAATTTTAAAATTGAAAATATACATAAACATATTTTTAACTAAATAAAAATCCTTGATCGGCAATAGTAAATATTCTCATCTTTCATAATGATATGTATACATTTTGACTACAATGACTAAGAGAAAAGTTGCAATCGTAGATCGCAAATATATTTTAATACCACTAATATATGTGTGTAGCATCCTTTTAACTCGACTTTTTAATTTTTATGCTTACTACATTAAACAGTTTAAATATATTCATTGTAATAAATTATGTTTACAGTTAATTCTCTAAATCATCTGCAGAAAATTATTTATCTCATTGAAACCAAACAACTTTTGAGTGTTATATTTCGATTTTTAATTTTTTTAAATCTATTTATAAAATTGTTATGTTATAAGCATTTTGTGTTTTTAGGTTTTGTTTTCTTTAGTTATATATTTTTTTTTTCCAATAAAAAGCAAAAAATATACTTTTAAGATATTGAATAAATTTTATTATAATATTATAGTTTATATTGATACCTGCAAGCATGCCTGCAGTATAAAATTCCACACAAGAAAACTTTGGCCCTTCCTGTTAAACCTTTGAATTCTTGAGTTTTTACGGCGAAAGCTTTGCTGAAAATGTTTTAAATTAGTTTTTAGTGGTAGATATAACAAGTTATTGCCTTTATATTCATAATGTAATAGTTCAATATACATATAGTCAATAATTATTGAAGCTTTAAATTTAAAATAATAATTATGCCTTTTGGAAAAAAAATCCACATTCTTAAAACATACCATTAGAATTACTATATTAAATTCCGTATATAAACTGTTAATTTTTTATAGGTATTTGATAAAACTAACTAGTTACTAATATATACATGTCAATTCATAATTAATATCTAATTCAGAATTTGGACTACTTAAATAAATTGAAATAACGCAACTAAATAAATATATAAACTAAATAACACTAAAGTTAACTATTATTTATTATTTTTTTTATAATTATGATTTATGCCAAATCGCATGACCTGTATCGTACAAGATAGCAACGCAATCAAATATAGATACTTTGAAAATATAATGTTTAAAAAATGTGGTGTTGTTGTTGGATTGTTCCCAAAATTTGTTGCACTTTTTATTCGTTGTTTTAATTTATTCAGTTATGCGTTGCCAACTTTACGTGAACAGATGAAACTTCTTTGTTGGTAACCTGTTATTAAAACTCTGTTAAAATATAATATGTATGGTTTTAACAACATTTTAAGGTTATGAAAAATTATGCTTTACTTATATTTTATATTCTATGTAAATAATATATTAGATAATATATCTAATATATTGTACGAAAGTTAACTTCATCTTCATAAATTTACCTTCTTAAAAAATTGGGTTATATTGTATGTGATTATATATGTGCCTATAGTTCAAATAACTATAAACACGCTAGAAAAGACTAAGAATTTTTATAACTTCTAAAATAATCCCTATCTTTTACACATACAGTGTATACATTATTGCTAATGTCTATAATAAATCTACTAATTATAATTTTTGAAAGTACACCTTTTAAAAATTAACATTGGTAAAAAATCTTTAAATGTATTCATAACAATTTTTATTTTGAATTTGCATTAATTGCATTCAGTTAAGTAGTCAAGGGGGTTTTGGGTGTATAAGTACCCCCTTATTGCTTTTTTCCATATTTTTTAACCTAAAAATTATATTATAATTTATACTTTTTTATTATAATTTTTACATTTTTTTGTATATACATATACTGATTCTTGATTGGTCTAATAAAAGTATAAATATTGAACAAAAAACATAACTTGTAAATGTTAAACTTATAGTTAAATTTATACTTAACCCTCCACCTCTATTGCATAATCCTGGTACGTCACTGATTACACTATTCATTAAACCGAAAACAATGAAACTTATCGGCTTCATTGATGGAAAAATTGAGAAAATAAACTAACACAGAAAAATTAATTTCCATCAACTTACCTAATGTAAATAAGTATAGACATTACATTCATAACAACTAATATGAACCGATTATTTTAGGGCATATAATTATATTATACAGGGAGTTTCCAGTTATTTGTTTCCAATGCACGATTATAACTAATAAAAAAAATATTTAGTTTTTTACAATATTTCATATTCAATTTTTATATATCCACAATGATACAAATTTGGGTGGAGCTATGAATCCTATGGTCCATTTTGAGCTTTTATTGTCATAAAATTATTTTAAATGAATGATTCATTTTATCGAATCATAAAAAGTAAATACTATAATTTTCTATTCAAAGTTAAGAAGTTTAAAGAAAAAATCATTTTTAAAGTCATAAAATTAACCAGTATTAATCAAAATGAAAATTCAACTTGATTAAAATTAAAAATTCGGGTTTTTTGTCAAAAATGTCAAAATTCTGTCAAAATATGAAAAAATGGCAAATTGAGTTTTCAAAAATTTAATTATTTTATTATTCATTTTATTTAAAGTATTAAATACGACTATTTTGGTGTTATAAATATATTTTTTGAACTAGTATGATTAAAATTTAAAAATAATCGTATCTATAAAATTATAAACATTTCAATTTTCTATTAAGTTAAATTAAATTGAATGTATACGATATTTTTAAAATTGAACTCATCAGTTGTATAACTAAAGTAATTTATTTTTAACTAAAAGTTAACTCTAAAATACATTAATTAAATCGTTAATTAAATTAATAATTTGAACTTTTAATGCGTTAATACCTAACTTTTTAAGATAGTTTTGAGACATATATTTATGTAGTTTTGGTGATAATGGTTGATTAATTATTATCATACTTTTCATTATTCAATATTTTAGTAAATGTAGGTATCAATATTTTATACAATGAAATCTAAAAAATAATATACGTTTTGTTTTTGTTATATATTTAATAACCAGGTAGGTAACATTGTATTATATTATCGAATAAGGTTTTCAAGTGAGAAGTCAACCAAATATAAGTTTAAATTTAATGAAATATCGTATTATTTTCTTTTAGATGGTCTTTTACTTCAGGTTTATTTTATTACCGATATATTGTTTATGTTACGTTATTTATTAAACATCTTCAATACTAAAAATATTTTAAATTAGGATTTTGGTTTTGAAATACCTGTGCCCCCTGGTGGAAGGATTAGCCGTTTAGTAGGTATTGGTCTCATTAAACGTTGACTCCGATGTATCGCGTTATGGTTCTTTCCATATATCCGCTTTGAAAAAAAAAAAAATATTTTAATATTTTATTCATGTTTGATGATTTTTAAGACGTTGTAAATTACTTTAGATGATTATTTTGAATAAATAATCTAAAGTGGATTAAGAAATAAACAGTATAAACATTTAATCGTAAAAATGTTTAATCTATAATATATAATAAACAAATTTGGGTCTAGTCTATCTTTTATATACTCTAAATGGGCTTGTCGTCATTGAAGTATTAATAGTGAATCATGTAAATAATTTTATTATGCTTTCGAATCATCAGATTAGTGCTAAGACTATCACATAGATAATGATTCTTGAAAATAATACATGGTATGCAAGGAAAAGTTGAGCATATTATTTTGTGATATAATTAAGTTCTGAATGAGAATACCTTAAAACACAGACCGCATTAATATAAATTTGAACCCCAGAACAAACAATTTTAGGTGCTAATTTATAACAAAACATTTCAGTTCATCAAGGAAAGTCGAGAGATGTTTTATGCATTTGACAAATTTCAAGTATTTTAAATTTAAAAAAATAAAAAAATATTTTTGTCGATATTACAATTTTAATTTAAATCAAAGTTATTGTTTTTTTTTGTACAATTCCAAGTTATAAATGCATAATTTGAAATAAGTTTGATATACCAATACCTATTTAAAAATAGATATTTATTTCTGTCGATCGACTATATTACAATGACTAGTAAAAAATATGAAAAATATTAATATTGAAAATTAAGTTAATAATAAATTTTTAGGACACCAAGATTCTATGCCAAAATCCGTTAAAGTCCCATTATAAAACGGAACGGATGTTAACTCTATATCAAAGGTAGGTATCCACGATGCTGTATATAATTATTGGTTAATTATTATAATATTGTAAAAAAATGTATATAAAAAAAAACATTTGAAATTCTATCCAAATACTTTTTTAAAACATGGATTTAATACTATATAATAATATCTAATATAATATAAGTTATGAATTATACTATTTATTATTTTTTTGGTATACTTTTAAAATAAATTATAGGTATTTAAACAAAGGTTTTGAAGGGGAAAAAGAAGTGTACAGACTGGCTAAGGAAAGAGAAAAACAGTCCAGGGACTTTAGAAATGTTTGGTGTATTTTTATACATAAATGTATAATATGAGGATAGGAGGGTGTTAACAAAGGAAAAGGAAGTGATAAAGAGATGGAAAGATTATTTTGAGGGATTATTAAATGAAGAATTTCCAAGAGAGGCAATTGATCGGGTAGAGTGGAATTTGGGTATGGTAGATTTAATAAGGGAAGAGGAAGTGCTGTGAGAAAAATGAAAAATAAGAAAGCGGTGGGACCGGATGGTGTACCAGTAGAAGTATGGAAAGTGTTAGGAAGTTTAGGTATACAATGGATGACAAAGTTCTTTAATAAGATACTAGTAGAAGGAAAAATTCCAGAAGCTTGGAGGAAGAGTTGTGTAGTACCAATATTCAAGGGTAAAGGAGATGTACAGGATTGTGGAAATTATAGAGGGATAAA
>JAIPRL010012916.1:0-11336 GCA_025469235.1 Pemphigus obesinymphae
AACTGGTTTTTATCGAATAATTATTTCGTTATATAGAAACATCAGATTCGTTATTTGGAGATAAATTTACGTGTAATTAACAATGAAGGTCATAGTTCTTAAAAATATTTCGTTAAACAGAAAATTTCGTTAAATGGAAGTTCGTTATATGGAAGTTTCACTGTATATATATTTATATATTTGTTATCTATTGACACAGAAACTATTTATCATTGTTATATATACAAAATATATGTAAAGTGTAGAACATTATTTGTACGACCTAGTATATATATTTTAATAATTATTTTAATTGTTAGTCTACTTTCTAAAATTTAAATAAAAAAAATAAAAAAACATAATTTTTAATAATTTGATACCTCCAATAGTATTCATTTTAGTATTCATTTTCAGATAATTTCGTAAAATTTTAAAGAAGAACAGAAAAGATATTGACTATGGATCCACTTGCCAATACTATAAAAACAACAAAACTATAGGTATTCTAAAGAAATATGTATAAATTCCAATGCTGAATATTGTTCTGAAATATAACACATTCGTGGGTGTTGTTAACTTATCAGATATGTTGGTGACATTATATGGAACTGGATTTCGCATAAACGTATAAATGGCTATGTTCTCCTAACTGCTTGACATACACTTGTATGTCAATAATGCTTGATTCACATACCGAAAATACACACCAGTGAAAATAAATAAAATGTATGCGATTAAAATCATTTTGTATATATGAAGTAATCACTGTCTGTAAAAAATAAACCAAAATTATGTAGAAAATTCAACCAATATAAGCAAACGGATAGTGTAAAAAAGATAAAAAGAATTATGGTTCCAAGGCCTATAATCTATATAATATATGTTGGTATTTGATCAATTCCCAACGCATGTATCAAATGGTCGATGTCGATATTATAGAAATGTTTTAACAATATAGGTATGGCGATCCTATAGTAAAAATGTTTATACTTTAATTTTTTTATATTTTAACTTTTTTGTATTATCATATAAAACTTTGAAGGTGCATATTATAAGCTAGAACTTATTAAATCCAACTAAAAATGAATGAGATACATAAAGCGAAAAGGTTCTGTCTTTGAAATTCAAGAATATATTAATTTGGCTTTTATTAGATAGAACTTTTGTACTCTTAACTTTTGTTTAATAATAAAAAGGTTCTATAAGAAATGACGAATAAATTATTTAGAGTATGTAAAGTACCTAAAGTATATAAGATGTATTCTTAAATCATGATACGTCGTACGTTTCTATCATTAGACTTGTCGGAAAAAACGATTTAATAAATTATACATATTAAATAATTTATTTTAAAATGGTTTATCTCACTGATCAAAATTATAAAATGTATTATAGAGTAAAACGATTCTTTATAAAGAACCTTTTTACTTTAAACGATTTTTTTTGTTTTTCATTTTAAATTAATTTATTTAAGTACATAGGTTATATATTATTTACATCATATATTTATATCAAAGAAAACTTGCTTGATTTTTACATATAAATTATGGAAATTTTGTTGAAATATGATGAACAATTATTCGCAACAAAACCTTAAAAACGCTTTCCTGAACAATTGCTTATTTTGACATAGAACCTTTATACTTTAAGGCCTTTATACATGTGTACAAAATGTGGTATTAGTCTATGTACGAGGTGTAACTGAACTATTTAACAGATGCATTAACTTTTCTTTTCTTTTTTTTTCCAAAAACTTTTTTTTTCGGATGAGGTATAGGGTGTAAAAAATATTTGTAATACATTGTTTATGCAAACCAATCAGTTTATTGAAGTTATTTAACTTTCATTCACTAAAGTTAATATTATATAATAATTTTATCATATAAATATATATATATATATATAATATATATACAATAGTAAATAAAGTTAATCATTCAATTTGTTGATTGATTTTATGCAACCCGGCATATGACTTATAAATGTATAAAGTCTTATACGTACATATTTAAGCCTATATATAAACATATGTTTTATATTTTGTCATCTTATTATGTAGTCTAATTACAAATCAAAATTCAAATGCAATTATAAAATTATCAATATAGTATAATATAATTATAATATACAATATGACTACGATAAATATACATTTGTAAACTACAGGGAAAATGTATAATTTAACTTTTTAGTGCATATGCGCAGATAAGTATTGATTGAGAAGAGGGTCAAAATGGTATTATGTATATTTGTATATTACAATTGTAATGTTATTAGATACTGGTTGATACATTTCAGTTAAGAAAGGTGGAATATTTTTAATTTCAGGGATGATTAGTCTCCTTGGTTTTTTTGTGATTTGTGCTCTAAATTTATTCTAAAATCGATCCAGTAGAAGAATAATTATTTAACTACTTTATTACTAGTAAGATGTAATGAATCGAGGAATATAGTATTATTTATGTGTCTTGTTAGAAAATTATAATAATTATTATCCTATATTATTAGTATCTTGATGTTAAAATATTTATAAATAATTGTAATGCCTACAATCTCTAGAGATATTGAAAATTATATTTTAATTATTATTAAGGTATAATATTTTATTATAAAATATTATAATTACACTTACCTATATTTTCTCTTGCAATGTAAATACAAAATGAAAGTTTTTGTACATACCTACTATAAAAGGAGACTGACGTCTGACACTATAGTCGGTTTAATGAAAAATGGCCACGGTCAAATGTGTGGGCAACTATTTTATTTTTTCGATAACAGGAGATTTTAAAATTGAATCAATCTGTGCAAAACGCACGCTTGGTACGATCACAACTGTTTATAAAAAACGTAAAGACAGATTATCCGACATAGAGACTAATAATATATATTCTTCACATTTCAATCTTAATATTTTAATTACATTACATCTGTACGTAATGAACATGTATTTTTGTATCTAAAAATTATAGTTTTTGACTAACAAATATTAACTAGTTATTACTTATTAACTTAATCGTTAAATTTATTTTCAACTAGATAATTTTATAAATATATATAGTTTACCAAATTAACTATAATTTAGTTAAAAATTTAACAAAAACTTAACTTATACTTATTATTAGCTCATACGATCAATTTTTGAATATTAAAATGTTTTTAAATTAATTAGTTCACTTAAAAACAAAATGAAAAAATAGAACTTTATTATAAGCTTAACGATTTATAATCGTCAGTAATTGGCTATTACTAACGAGTTAATTTTTATTACTTATACAAATTAAGTCAATTTAAAATTAGCCACATTAAAGACATATTTTAACATACTTTCTTGTTTATGACAACGAAAGGAGTATTTACAGGTCACGTACAAACGTCTTTTTAGAGACACGTCTGCAAATGGTAAGAACAGCAGAAATTATTTTTCTAAACTATAACTTCACTTTTGTTAAAACGTTCGTTTTAAAATGCTAAATTAAATGAATTAATACAGGAAATAATTTTTTTATTCGCTAAATAACTTTGAAGTTTTATTAATAATTAAATTACAATTTTCACAGTCTCAACTATAGCTCCTATTCACTGTGCAAAATGTTTAGCATGCACTGTAAAATTATTAGGTAGTACGAAACTGTAGTACGTTAAAAATTAAATAAATTACATTATATTGAGATTTGATTTAATGAATACGATTAAATACCTATTGGGGTTCTAGAGAATATTATATAATTTGTGATGTCTAGAGAATCAATATAAGTAAGTTAATTGTTTATAAAAAAAAAGTTACAAAACTAAATAAATACATAGGTATTCTGAATAATTTCTTTTACAATTATTCGGAATATGTATTCGAAATACTTTTAAAAGTATTTTACCCAAGTGTTATTAACTAATTATAGTTATTACTTACTTACTTACTTTTACTTTTACACTTTCATACTATTCGGAGTGTAGTGTAAACATTATGAGAAGCAAATATTGATAAATGAAATAAAATAATATGAAAATAATTGAAAAAAAAACTCAGAATCTAAAGTAATACCTAAAATACAATAATTAATAGTACCTATTAAAATAATTAAATTTAATATCTGTCTACGTTAAAAGGTTAAAAAGAGCTTCTTCTTCAGTTTTTATAATTATTATTATACGTCCACATCCAATTAAAATTCTTCGATTCTGATATTTGACATTTACGATTTTACGATATTTTTAGTACACAGTTTACCTTTAGGCATTTAAAATTAATTGTAAAATCAAATAATGTTAATATAGTAGGTACCAACTAGAAATAATGTATTATATAAATTAAGATAAATACCATTTTATATGTCTGATACTTAGAATTATGCATTAAATATATTATTATTATTTTATTTGGATTTATTTTTCACTTTATATTATTCAGGTAGAGTTCTTGAAAAATGAGAAGCTAGATGTCTTTCGAATTTTATTGTCGCACGGTGACGCGAATAACACCATCTGTGTTTGTTCAGGTTCTATGCCAACCTAAAACACGATATTCGGCTTACATGTATTTACTTTAGCAGCTATGTCGATTTTTGTTTTAAGGATTGTACAATTTTATTCAAAATGTATGTATATATGTATGTATGTGTTATGATCAAAATGAAGTTAGTTAATAGGGATGTATAAAGAGGGATGTAAGGTATGTATAAATTCCAAGAAAAATTGTGTGTGTCATATACATATAATGATGTATCCAATTATATAGCTGCAGCATATACCTGAGTTTCGATTCCCAAACACCTAAAAGAGATGTATACATTCAGTAAAAAATATAATATTCAATAAAATGAATATACAATTTATTAGCAAAAGAAAATTGGTTTTTTCTAATAATGTCATAATTTTCTCAAAATGTATCGAAATCAGTACCAAGGAATACCATAACTAACCTATAAAAATGGTCAATACACCCTAAAAAAAATATGAATGAAAATATTTTAATAATATTATTATCAGTTGGTGTACGGACCGACGGAGTATAATATTAATACTGGCACACCGGACCCGATAAACAAATATAGGTACCTACTCTGCAGGCACCAAGTGCTACGCTGTACCGACCGTGTGGACCACACTATGGGTTTCTATGTATTTGTGTTTATAGCTCATTTAGAATGGCACTATTCGCCACACAAATCTTACAGGATACATATGTTGATGGGGTGTGTATGGTGTGTATTGTTTTAAATATGTGTAGGTATTTACAAACTATAGATCAGTGGTAACTACTGTAAAGAAATGGTAACTCGGATTGGTAGATAATTACGATTTCGTATGTTGCTGTTACATATAGTTCAATAGATAATTATAATTTAACAAATATATAAGTATAAAAATGCACAGCAACATAAACATATAAATAAACAAAATAAAACTGTACCTAGCTCCTTTGGCTCAATAATTATGTAAAATAATAATTCAAATTAGGTAGGTACTCACAGAATAACACGACGTACGTAGACTGGTCAACTGCCTCGTAAGTACCTATCCATAATAAATAAATAACAAAAACCCACATAAATGATAACAACATATAGTAATAGATAATAGGTCATCAATTAAAACAGAACATATGATAATACACAATTGGGTATACGTTCTGATTGATAGCGGTGGTGGCTGCACGATTGTAAAGAACAGGTCAGTCATCGATATTTGTTTAGTGTAATACGGCCGGGATCAGATTTAGATGCATGGGTGGTAATTCTAGTAATCACCACTACGTAAGCGCTGATAGCTCTACAATTAGTTTCATTAACTACCACTAAATAAGCTCTACTAACACTTTTCTTAATGTTATCACGATTAATTAGTCAAAGAATAATCACATCCGAAATAAAAGAAGACTTATAAAAATATATAATGTAAATTAATATCTCACGTTTACTGGTATGGACTATTGAACATTCGAAATAAGTCTTTGCTCTTTAAGTCAAATACTACTGGTATTGATGATTGGACATTTATAATAAATTACTTGTTGAGTCATAATACCCGCAAACGGAAAGGTTACATAATTAAGTTTTCTTTTAGAACGTTTTCAGCCTCTTCTATTTTATATTTTGTGATTTTTACTATTTAATGTTATTCTTAAATTAAAAAAATACTTAATGTTGGAACTTATTTAAATAGTTATTTACTTATTTTTATCTTATCTATATAAATAACGGTATGAATCTAAATAATTATCTTAGATACAAAATTACACTTATTTAAGTAACTTTATAAGTAATATACCTACAAAAGTTTCTTTTTTGGTGAAAATATACCTCTACTCTATTACCTACTCAAAATGTATGAATTTGTATGCAAAAAAATGTGTGTTGCAGTGTAATATGTAGTATGTATACTTATGTCTATAATTTTCATTATATTTTTGTTTATCATAAATAACGTGACTGAAACGACTATGGTCAATAGCGCAAACGAGTTTTTCAGGCCAATTGTATTAAATTAATCTACATGGCTACATTGTAGGTATACTTTTGGTAATATAAACATGCAAATTGAAATGTTGCCCTAACCATCATTGCTTTGAGATTAAAACTAATTAAATCAACTCATTTATTGTCTTATAAACCATTGACTTTTTCAATTTTAACCAACCTTGAAAAACGATTTGATTATATATTTGATTTAGAGCTTCCTAAAAGTAAACCAGTTATTAAATCAGCTATCAGTCTCCCAAAATTTAAACCCTGTTAGATACCAAACAAATGTGTAGCTATTTGTAAACAGTTATTTCTAACTGAATGTAATTGACTGAACTACATTTAAAATAATTCTGATGATAATGATTCTGACGATGATCAGAAAACTACCATGAGTTTTTTCAAAATTTTTGTGGAAATAATTCTTCTGAAAAACGTACTTCCAATCAACGATCAATTTGTCTAGTGCGCAAGCACTATCATAACTTGACACAAAAAAAAAAAAAAATACATAATTGGATACATTACCAATTGTTAAGAAAAGTTTTTTTAAATATAACACAACTCTTCTATCGTCTGCCCTAGTTCACTTGGCACTAGTCCACATATTTTAGTCCCAAGGAGAAATAAGCTTAATGACAAACTTTTAAAATCTTGTTATGTTTTCGATGTTTGAGTTTAAATAAATATGTTTTTCATTACCATATATATATATTATTCTTTTTTATTTGGTGTGCGTTATAATATATTATCTATATACTAACTATTTCATAAGATTATGTAGTTTTATAAGATGATATATTGATAGTTTGAATAAAAGTTTGAAAAATATCTACTTATTTAAATTTCAATAATTCTAATATTTTTATCTACCTATATACTATTAATATTATACACATAATTTTTAACATCTTAAAAATATTAGCAAAATATTTTTTGAAATTTAAAAATATTTTTTTTTATGTAAATAAAAATGAGTTTATCTTTTATCTTTATCTAAATAAATCTTTTTGGTTCATCTCTTATCTTTATCTAAATTATTTTTTTCATGTTATATTTTATTTTTATCTACCTATAAAAATTTTTAGTTATCTAGTCCCAACACTCAATTCATACTTCACTTCTCCCATTTTATTTTAAGGCCATCTGAGCCTATCATATAAATTAATATCCCAAACACAAGGGTTGTCACCTCAATCCATTAATAAACTAAAAAGCAATTATTAATTCACACTAAATTTATATGCATTGTGGAAACAATTAATAAAACCAAATAAATTGTTTAAGTAATAACATAGGCACTGATTACGTTCAATTTTCATGTCCATGAACCTCGAGATATTTTTTTTGCGTAGTAACTTAAAAAATATCCTAATGTAGTATATCAATTTTCTATTTATTAAACGATAAATTAAAACCATAATACAATAATTATGTAATTAATAATTTAGCCCTAAGAAAGCTACCATTTTTATAATCAACTTAAAATGATGTGCGAATTTTATTTATGAATTATAACCTAATTAGACCTTCAATTATTTTATTAAATTATAACATTAGTTGCCATATATTTGAGTTAGGTCTAACAATAGTAATGTCATTGGATTTTAGTGGAATACTACCATAAAAAACTAAAAAATAGTGATTCCTTTACATAGAAGGTACAATTATGAAAGAAAAATGTTCATTGGTAAATTGATATATATAATATTTTAGTAGAAAATTAATTAAATAATTTTGATAGTATATCGATATCAAAGGAATGTCGACATTTTTACTATTGCCAAAATTTGAATGATATCCATAGATATTGAATTATCAAAAATACGGATAAAGGTAGGTATTAAAAACTAAAATCAAAAACGAAAAACCCGGAAATCAGTATTGAAAATCAAAATCGACACTGAAGAAAATTGATAAAATTATGAAAAATTAAAACCGAAACTGAAAAAAACTGATAACAGTATTAAAATTTAAAATAGAAACCGGAAAATATAATATTATAGCTGTTTACTGAGTTCAAATTAAAAAAAAAAAAAAATATAATTAATAATATAAAAAATATTTACAAAAGTGTTTACTACCTTTCACCCCAATGTTGTAATTTTAAGTTAAAAATAATAAGATATTTTTTTAAATTTTTATAAAACAAATTACTGTAAACACATAACCTCGTAAAAGATTTGTTGATTAGCATGATAAATACTAAAAAATAAAAAATAAAATTACAAGCGTTTCATATTGGGTATAAACAAGTTGTTTTGGGTATCTGCACATACTTAAATAGGTACCTCCAACTTTTAAACCATAATAACTTTGCCAAAATACATGATTTTAATTCAATGTCATTGAAAGAACTCTTTCAAATTAACTTCTAATTGGAATACAGTTGATGACTACTAATGAGTGCTAAAAATGTTATATACTTACTCTCTTTCTGGTGCAAATTGCATCTAATTGGCACTTAGAGAATTCACTTTTAACTTTAAAAAAAAAATTTCAATAAACGCATGAGAACTAACAACCAAAAAATTGAGGAAAAACGGTAAAAATACGGTATTTTTAAAATTAACTTTGATTTTTTCATTGTAATTTCCTAAACCATATGAATCATAGTTTTGAAAATTTTCCATAAAAATTATTTAAATACAATATTCACAAAACAAAAAATATCACAATTTTCGGCCAAGTTTGGTAAATTAAAAATTTTTAAGTTATTTTATCATTAAATGATCAATTTCATTTAATACCACTAAAAGACACACATATACATACATACATATATATATATATACACAAACACACACACACACACATATTATATATAAATACATGTTATATCTTAAGCATAAAAGATTGTTTGTACAACCTAGTAGAACAAATATTTAATTTAATAGTATTTAAGACATTTTAATAATTTTTTTAATTGTTTGCCTATTTTCGAAAATTTATATATAAAAAAAAAACATAATTTTTAAAGCTTTGATACCTACAATTGTATTTCATTTTCAGATAATTTCATAAAAATATAAAGAGGAACAGAAAATATATTGACTATGAGTCCACCTGCCAATACTATAAAAATAATTAAACCATAATATGTATTCTAAAGAAAAGAGTACAAATTCTAATCCCGAAAATTTTTGTGGAATATAACACATTCGTGGATGTTATTAACTTATCAGATAGGCTTATGGCATTATATGGAACTGGATTTCGCATAAATGGCTGTATTCTCCTAATTGCTTAATATATACTAGTTTGGTATACAAGTACATACCAAAAATACACACCAGTGAAAATAAATAAAATATGTGCAACTAAAATAATTTTGTACACATTTAGCCATTCACTGTCTGTGAAAAATAAACCAAAATCATGTTATTATCAACGCTTGTATCAAATATTCGATGTCGATATTGTAGAAATGTTTAGACAATATATCGCGATCATAGAGTAAAAATGTTTATACTATCAGTTTTTTAGATTTTCACATTTTTGTATTATCATATAAAACTTTGAATGTTTCATATTATAAGCTGGAACTTATTTAAATCCAACTAAAAATGAAGAGGCAAAACAAGGAATTTTAACGCAATGGGAAAACTGTAAAAATTACGCCAAAAAAATGTCAAAACAAATACGAATAATTTCTCAAAATGTTTCCTTCACACAGAAAATAAGCAAAAAAAAAAAGATAGTCACCGACTTATGTTTTACAGTCACGCCCCCCCCTACCAACCGTAAACACAACTCAAGAACATCTTACGGATTGTGCATGAATACACCAGTACTTATGTGTATTATACTTTCAAATATCTTACGTCAGCCGAAATATTTTCGCCACCCAAAAATTTTACGCCCAGGGACTAAACACCGTCAAAATACCTACTCCTGCCACTATATTCGTGATAAATTAATAATTTAAAAAAAATTATTTTGATTATTTGATTAAAATTATGTAAAGCTACTATAATATATGCCTACATTGGGATTGATGACCTTTGTTTTAATTTTATATAAATTTGAAAGTCAGTAAAAAAGCAAGATATTTTACATACATGTACATTTTACATATATATGTTATGTTATGCAGATGTGTAAGAATGTTAGAAAAAAAAAGAAAAAAGAGAGAATTTATAAAAGTGAAATTGATATTTTTCTGTATGTACAATTAAAATTATATACCATCATTATTGTTGCGGCGCGAGGAATTATTATTTATATAAAAGCGATTTAGATATAATAAATAATAATTGTTAATTAATTCGCAATCATGCGTTTTGATAATTTAATTTAGCGATTATTATTTATCAATATCAAACAAATATTTAATTTTTCCTCTTATACCTATACACTATATAATAATATATACTCAGTCTCGTTTTTAAGTTCGTACGAATAACCTTTATAAAAATCGTAGTTTTTTCTTTTGTGTACCCGCTCGGTAATTAATTCTTTTAATTCCATATATTTTATATTATTAATTAAGAATAATCAGTTTTTCACGCAGTTTTTACACCGTCGTCCCCGATGGACATCGTGTTTTGGTTTTCGTTATCGCACCCTTGTTGTCAAACAAACGTATTAAAAGAAAAAACTCATTAACATTTGCATCACCGAAATTGTGATCTTATATTTCAAAACATTTTTTCGGTCAATATTTTACCGTACGCTGGAATGATTTTCTCGTACATTTTTTATAAAATCATCGTTGGAACGTAACTGCCAATTGCTGTACCTACTACCTACACGCTATTTCCATGTCCATCATTCATTCAATCACTTACCATTGCTAATTTCAATGTTGGATCCGTTCGCCTTTGAATTTTATTCAATTCGCATATTGACTTCAGGATAACGGAAGTTTGGAACATCGCATATAGATAACAATTT
>JAIPRL010012917.1:0-11334 GCA_025469235.1 Pemphigus obesinymphae
ACTTATCTTACCTATTTACGGCGGCTGTGTAAAGTTTATGGCGCAGCACAAAAACTGCCCTTATGAGTACAATTTTGGGCAGACTGACTCGAAACCGACACCAGTCTACACGCGCACTTTTTTTTTTATTTTTGAAACAAAATACACAAAAAACTGATTACTATTTCCGGAGAGAATGGTAATAAACGGGAGAGTGAAAAACATAAATATGATGCCAACAACGTGTGTTGTTATAATAATAATCTATATTATTTGTTATATATATATATATATATATATAAGAGAATAGTCGAATAATTTGAAGTTCAAAAAATCGAACTGAACTTTGAGAGTTCGGTTCGGGTTCGAATGTCGAACCCAAGTAGCAAAAAGTCGAAATGAGCCAAACTCGAATTTTTTTACGAACTATTCTAACTCGAATTTTTTTCGAACTCGTACATTTTCAAACTTCAACTGTGACAAAATTAATATAAAACCGTATAATTTTTTCATTTTATTATCCAATCCAGTATTCCATTATTTTTAATTTTTATACACACCGGATTTTATAGTGGCAATTGACAGGTATGTGGATATAATACCTAAATTAGGGTGCTTCCGTTTCAATGATTGTAACATAGATTAGGAATAATTATATATATAAATTCAATGTATAGTGTTTTGTAATTATACACTTCCAAAAACAATAAGAAATAACAATAGTATTGTTCATTCAAAATTTGCATTGTATCGTAGCCTATAAGTTATCTCGAGAATAGAAAACTTGAAACCCATATCAAAACCAATTTATTACTATAGAAAAAGCACCTAATGTTTTAGTATTGTGTTATTGTAGACATACTATAGATCACATATTATGTTGTCAATCGTATACCGTGCTTAATGTTATCAAGTTTATAAGTATATACCTAGTATTTACTATTTACTATTTAGTTTTAATATTTACATTTCAAAGAAGTAATGTACTCATCTCAATATTATTTTATTAATAGGAATATATAAAAACAATTTAATAAAAATACAAATTCATGTGAATATAATTAATAGTTAATTAAAAAAAGGCTAATTAAATATTTTATTGTTATATCATTGTGCCATACAACTCGTAAACCTTAACTTATTATAATATTATTATTTTGGTTTTCAATCCCTCTTTACCTCAAATTTATGTACGAAATTATATAGTAGGTACCTACCTATATATTATACAAAATAAAGATATATTTTTACATTTAACGAAAATATCACTTTAATTTAATATATTTATATACACATTTTGGAGTTATGAATAATAACTTGGTCACCTTTTTAAATCTTACAAATATACATTACACATTATAACCAGAGTATATATTTTTATTAAATTGTTTAATGGATAAAAATTTTTTACATACTGAGTAGTTTTAACGTAAAACTAAATTATTACCAAATTAAAGATCAAGATTTTAATTAGATTTTCACGTAAGTGTTATTTAATGAAATATTTTCAGCTAAAATTATAAATCATTGGTAAATTCTCAAACTAAATGTCCTATAATTCTGTTTTAATAATATTAAAAGTCGCCCTTGACGAAATTAAAATAAATTATTGATTATTAATTTAAAACAGATATATTTTTGTTCTAAAACATCTCATTTTCTTTTTGCTCCTCTTATCAAGTTGGTTATCTTCGTAGAGTGCGTAAATTACACATGTAGCTTGAACGTCGTCTAACACTTCCATACTTTATTTAAAAATAATAAAAAGCCACCGAATAAAAGCATTCATCTACAATAGTTAAGTAACAGCAGTACTAACTATGTCGTTATTTAGGTAAAACTTCTTAAAAAATGGAGTGTGTGGTATTATCTCTATTATATCAAATCCTTGTATGAGTTTAATATATTAGTATATATCCATTGTACTAAAATAGTTACATTCTACATAGTTAAATAATCTAATATTAATACAATATATATAAATATATTTTTTTTTTGTTCTAAATAATAATTTAAAAAACATAAAAAAATATAAATTTATATTTATATAAAATATAAATTATAATTATAAATATTATGTATTTTCTAGCTAATGCTGATGAATGTAAGTAAATAATTTAAATAATTTATATTTAATGGAATAAACTAATATAATTATTATAATTAATATTTAATAATTTAATATAACAAATATTATAATAACTGATAAATAATTTGTTAAATCTCATTAAACATTGTAATTGCCGTTTGGCGGATATAAATAAAATAATATAAATAAATATTTTATTATTCTATAAATATTAGTACCTAGTATATCATTATATATCCTACCCATTAAATACTTAGATATTTCTTCTTGGATTAATATTTCGAAAATAGTAATCGTAACAAGACAAAGTTCAGACCATATGGAGGGGTTCTTTATCGAGACGTTGTATACTCTACAGAATTGTACACTTATATAAAACGTTGTTAATCACATAAGCCCAATATCATTATTGGAGGCAAGAAAAATAATAAATTTGGCATCCGTATACGAATTAAAAGTGGTTAAAAACATAGTTTCAAGACGGGGAGAGTAGGCGAAACAGAAAAACGAACGGACCACTGTATTTATACTAGGATAGGACAAAAATGTAATTATTGAGACCATCTGCATATTTTAATAGATAGAGGATTGTTTATGCAGACCTAAGACAATACGAAGAAGCCAAAATAACCAAAATTTTGCTAAAAGCAACATCATTATCGGCCAATGAAATTATTGTGTTTAAGCTGAGAATCATGGAAATGGACATCGAGTAGAGAGATCACAGGGGTTATCTCTATATAACTGTGACCCCGATCACAGAAATTTTAGATGACCTGGGATAATCACTCGAGACACATACTCCAGCCGGTGGTTTTTCTATTTTTTTTTTACATATAACATCTCTCCAGAACTTAATCGATTTTTACAAGTGTTTTAATTTTGGACTTAGCCGTATTCTGAATTCATTTCGTACTTAGAATAATTTTAATTATTTCAAGTTTTGGGTCTAGTGCTATCATTTTTTTAATATTTTGTATACAAACAATAAAATTCTATAATCTTTTGGTGGAAAACGTTGTTGTTTAAATTAATTATTTATTTAAATAATCCTACTTATGTTTTCAAAACCACATCTCTGGTTCAGTGTTTTCTGACGTTTAAGGATACGCAAGTAACAATATAATAGAGGTAACCTATAAGCATAGCATTTCTTATATAAATATGATAATTTAATACATTTAGGAAAACGCATTTTAAGATGAAGCATGATAATAATTAATATACAAACATCATCTGATTATGTTTATTCATTTATTACTGAATTTTTGTAAAGAGGCTTCTACATACTACTAATAACAAATTCATATCATACAAAATAATAAATATGGTTATACCTATCATAGGATCAATATTCCATTCCATATTCTTGGAATAATTTTTGATATTATTGATTAAATCATAACCAAATAATAAAATATACTTATCTCTTATTTATATAAAAAAATATACAGAAAGAATAACAACTGTGATTCTTGATTACTTAAGTTTGAAAAAAATTTTAACCAAAACTGTACTTGAATGGTTTAATATTTTATACATATACATTTTTTGTTTTTATAAATATTTCTTATTTTTTCATGTATGATTTAATATCAAGGCGATAAAATGATGTCCTATGTTATCATTATTGTGATCATAAACAGAATATATATATATATATATATATATATAAAATGTTGCTTATATACAATTTAATTATAATAGACAACCAATAATTAAATAATTAATAGTAATACATAAATCCTAAAAATAATAAATGTGATATATCTTAATCCAATTTAATGTATAATATTACTTGTAAATTTTGTTCGTTAAGAGTGTCATTGTCACAAATTAGGGTTAAAGTAAACAGTATGTTAATAAAGCTAAATACTATCCATCTCCTAAAAAATCTATTTTGTTAAACTAACAAAATTTTAGATAAATACCACTTCGAGCAATAAAAATAAATACATTTGTTAAATGGTTTTATCGATTTAAATTATTATTTATATAAGTAATTTAAATGAAATTCAATTTAAATTAATTATTCATCTAATATACACATAAATAATACTTTTATTAAATTTTAATTTAATATATACCTACTATGTCTACAGCTGTATGTTATTGTAAGTAAATTTTAAGTTTATAATATTAATTAATTTAGAAGTATACTTCTTAAATTAGATACTAAAACAGTTATTCTCATAATGTATTATTAACAGTTGAATTGCAAAATGATAAATACAGTATTAAAGAAGAAGGTAAGTAATTATATATACATAATATACAAAATGTATTATACACATATTAATTAATTATATTATATAATTTAATCAACTTTTTGTTTGAACTTTTATATAAGCAAAAATTTCTATGAAATATAAGTGTTGCGGGGTTTATGCGGAAATTAAGAAATTTATTTAGAACTCACAATTGTTTGCATAATTTATTTTTTTATTTAATTTTATGCATTTTTACATTCATTATCGTTATTATGCTAATAAATAATAATAAATAAGCGGTTCGGTCGTTACTCGATGTGCTCAACACATCGAGTGACATTTTACGCTATGCTAAAATCGTGCATACAATTTTTTAGAATTTATACTTTGATTATGAAACAAATAATATTACAAATATAACTAGAATAAATAAAAAAAATAAACAAAATAATAATTTTTAAAAAAAATTTAACATATACAATAGTTGTTTTTTTTTTTACTTAACTAATGTTTCCTCTTGTTCTATTAGAATTGGACATAACATATGTGACGTTATTGGATTTTTCCGCCTCGTCATTATTTGGCTTTATCCCGATTACCTGTCCTAATCGCCAACATATTGGTGGTAAGATGTCTTCCTTGAGTAGTACCATTGAACCTATTAGGTGGATAGGTCCCTTTGATTTTGCCCACTTCGTACGTCCTTCAAGGTAAATTAGATATTCACGGCTCTATCATTGTATATTTGTTGGACCAATTGCGCCTTCCACAATCCTCCAAAGTGGTGAAAAGGGGAGCGATGAATTTTCATTAAACACCTAATTTCGTTGTACATTGATTAATTTGACGAAGGTCTTACTTTGACGAAAATAAATCTGTGATCTTTTTAAGTTATCTATTTGCCCCTATGAAATTTGTGGCATTATCGGAATATATAGAGTTTTACAAACTTCACATCTAGCCTAAAACTACCGAAGAACTGCTAGAAATGAATTCATGGTTAAATCATTAACCAGTTCAATGTGAATAACATTGAAGATACAACAAACAAATACGCTAATATATCCCTTTAACATTGTCCCATTTCTTCTTACACTGCATTTTATTGATATTGGTCCAGTAAAGTCTACCACACAGGTGTTGCTTTTTCTTGTATATTTATTCTGGCCATCAGTAAATCGCCAAGGAACAGCTGATATGTCAACGGTTTTATACAAAAACACTCAACGCATTCATGTACAGTTTTACTGGGGCTATTCCTACTACTTATCAGCCAGTGTTTTTCCCATACCGACGCCAACAACGCATGTGGATCTATGTGAAGCCATCGTATATGGTCGTAACGAAAAATTATTATCGTAAAATTCAACTTAGCCGTTAGAACTATCGGATTTTGTTTATCATGATGTATTGTTTTAGATTTATTTAAACGTTCACCAACTCCTATTATCTTGTTTTCATCTAAAAATGGATTTAACAAAAACAATTTGCATTACCCTGTTACACACTTAGATTGATGTAAAAGTTTTTAATTCACTTTTGAAATATTTTTAATTGAACTAACTTTATTATTTTTATACGAGTGTAGTTAATTTCATCCGTGATGATCTCGCCCGCCATAACCGATTTATTTTGGTTGTTCGTTTTACTTTTCCATCGTAATAAATATGAGGTAATTCGTACAAACTTTATCAATGACGAATATTTTTCAAACCAGTAAAAGGTTTTTACTTGCATGATCATGGTCATGGTGTTAATATTTTTCTTTTCTTCGAAATCATCTTCCATGGGAATTTTACTGTAATTCGATATATTGACTTCCCATTTGCTGCTGTCGGTGTTCATCCACACAGGACCCTCCAACAATAAAATATAATATTTTAGTTGGTTTGGACTGCAAGCCCGTGATATTATATCCACCTAGTTTTCTTTTGATTTTACATGTCTTCATTCTGTAGCTTATGTTTCCTCATGAATCTCTCCGACGCTGTATGCGATAAACTTTTTCTAACATGGCGATGGTGAATTTAACCATGCAAGTACTATAGTCGAATCGGGCCAAAAATAATTATCATTTATTTTTAGTCATATTCATGGAACATTTTTTTTTTCTTATTAATAAAACTGTGTCACATAACCCATGAAGTGCTAATGAAATTATTTTCAAAGGCACGTTTCGTGATTTAACAGCAATTAGTCGCGTTGAATGCATACCGTATTTATTTGTGGCTCGTAAAAAAATATACGCTCCTTACGCTTATTCCGAGCCACTCGCAAAGCCGTGGATTTCTACCCAATTGATTTTTTCGACATTGATATTGAATAAAGATGATAGTTGGAATATGTTTTTGATGTTTGGTTGCTTGGCAGTATGACCATATACATTGGTAATTTCCTTCCTTCTTTTAAGAATTGGTGGACATGTGTAGGTTTAAATCCTTCGGTGATTAGTTCGTTCTTAACTTAATTTTCGGTATAAAAGGTGGGGATCTCCCATAGAAGTACTTTGAGAAGTCAATCTTGTCTTAGGCTTGAAGTGTGAAAAGGTATTTCCTCGGATGATAGTAGTTTTTGGACTTGTCTGTACACATCTGGAGTTGCTGAGAGTAGTCTGATTGTGTTATTTAAACATTTTGCTATGGGTTGATTTTCGTTGTAGGACGGCATGATTTTTGGTGCAGCAGACACCCAGTGTTCTGATTTAATTATAATCGGTGACGGACAGTGTACTTTGGGAAGAGGAGATTGAGTGTCTGATATTGTATTTATAGTGCACAGTTAGTTGTCTAAGGTGAAGAGTGGTGCGCCAGAGGCTTGAGACGAACACAAGGAGGAGCGTGAAGAGTGATTTTTGTTGTCTATGGTCGTGATGTCCATGGATTCCTGAGCTTAAGGTTGGGTGTTAGAGTTGGTAGTTGATGGCTGCTTTGATATTTTGGCTCTTTTCGGAAATTTCGGTGAAGTAAGTTTTTGACTTGGAGAGTCGTAGTTTGTGGTCATTGACCGTTTCGTATGAGTGTCTTTAGGTGAATTTGTGTGTTTGTTGTTCAATTTTGACGGAGGATTAATATTGGGGTCGGCGCCGGCGCGAGAGGCTAATTTTCCTCTCCTACCCATTTGATGTGAGGAATGGGTCAGGGTAAGGTGGGATCGGTTTCCCGTCGGTAGAGTTACTAAAGAGGTGGTTTGCCTGCGATATCGCGCGGGTAGCAGTTTGGATTACCACGCGAGTCTACCCGGGAGTTTTTCGCTACGGCAGTGCGTGCACAACTTACGTTGGCTGGAGGCCGGCTGAGGTAAACGTTGATTATAAAGGCAGAGTGGTCAGGTGCGCTGTACGTCTTGACTGGTCAGCAACACTGAACGGAATTGATAGTTCCGCATTTTGCATTTTACATTTTGCATGGGGGACGACCGTTTGGTCTTATCTATTCCAGGCTAAGTCTTTGCTAGTGGGTTGGGTTATGGGTTTGAGTTACGTATTTGGCTTGTGGTTGTATGAGGTTTAAAGAAGGGATGAGATCCACTCTATTGGGTGGAGATTGTGGTGAGCGGTTTTAGGGGGGTAGATAGGGGATTTGAGACCCAAGTTCCTGATGTGATTGATTGTGGAGTGTGAGTTTCTATAGAATAATGCTGATAATTGTTTATGAATTTTATCTTTAATGCTGATGAGTTTTGCGGTGGAAATAGCGTATTGGTTCCTGACATATTTTGGAAGTCCAAGAATGGTTCTGATGCCTATGTTTTGGACTGCTTCGATTCTCTTCCACTGAGTTTTGCTGATGAGGGGAGCCCAAGACGCTCCGACATAGGTTAGGATGGGAATGATGTACATTTTAAATAGGTTAATGCGGGTTCCAGGGGGAATGGGGCTGTTGCAATTTAGGTGTGGGTATAGCATGCCACGAGTCCTGACGGCCTTTTTGATTGTATTACTAATGTGGAGAGAGCGTACGACCTAGAGTGACACCCAGGTATTTTACATGGGTGGCCCAGGGAAGATAGTTTCCGTTTAGAGAGAGTAGGTTGAAATTGTTGTGTCATGAGTGGCTGAACATGGCTGCTACTGTTTTGCTGGAATTTATGGATAATCGCCATTTGCTGAACCAGTTAGAAGCGAGGTGGATTTGGTCGGAACATTGCGATTTTAGGGTTTGTGTTACTGGTTAGAAACATGGTGTTGTCTGCAAAAAGGGATACTTGAACCTAGCGAAGGGTGGGAATATCGTTTGTGTAGATAAGATAGAGGGTGGGTGCCAGGCAGGAATCCTATGGGACACCAGCCAGAATAGGGCGAGAGGAGGATTTAGCGCCGTCGATCTTAGCAGAAAAAGTGCGGTTCTGGAGAAAAGATTGGATAATTTTAATGATGCTTGGAGAGATGTTCATTTGGGTCATTTTGTAGAGCAGGTCGTCGTACCAAACTCGGTCGAAAGCTTTTTCGATATCTAAGAAGACCGTGGAGGTATATATGTGGCTGTTTATGTTCGTTGTTAGGTGGTCGACGAGTTTAACGAGTTGCTGGGTAGTTGAGTGTTCACGCCTGAAGGCTGCTTGTTCCGGGATTATTTTATCTATAATCTGCGTTTGAAGGTCTCTAAGTATGATTTTTTCCAGAGTTTTGGAGATGGAGGATAACAGCGCTATAGGTCTGTAGCTAACAGGGCGAGTACGGTCCTTTCCCGGTTTTCGGATTCCGATGATGGAGGCTGATTTCCAGAATTTAGGGAAGTAGCAGGTTCTAAGGCAGTTGTTAAAGATTTTACACAGAGTAAGAATCATATTTTTCGGGAGAAAGCGTAGGACCGAGTTTGTTATGGGGTCCTTTCCAGGGGCTCTTTTCTTAGAAAGTTTTGAAATCATGTTACCAGGAGAGGTGAATGATTTAGAGATGAAGGGGTCTGATAATTTATTTGTCGCAAGGGAGACTTCTGGGAGATTTGGGCCTGGGTTCATGGTGAATTATTGTTCCAAGGAGTCGGCCAGGAGTTCGGCTTTGTCGAGTGTCAAGTAGACAAGGCCGTTCAGTCATAGGAAAGGGTGGGTGGCAGGGTATTTACAAAGCAGGGATTTATTAATTTTATATATCGAACCGTCTTTGTAGTCTAGGAAATCGAGGAATTTGTCCCACTCGTCCTGATTGTTCCGAGAAATGTGTCCGGTATATATACTCGTTGGGACCACGTTAGCTGGCTGCTGATCGGTCCCTGATACATTTCTCCCCTCATTCTGTTGGTATTGTTTTCTGCTTCTCATGTGAGATATCTCTGGAAGGCTGGTGGTTTCCAACATTCATTGATTCTCTACTTGTCTCGATCCGCCCCTTAGTTTCCTCAGGAGAAGTATTTGCGTTTTCCGCCATTCTCATTGGTTGACTCCATCGGTGTCGCCGATACGTGTCTCGGTGTGCGGTGGCCTCTTGAATATGGTTATTGAGCGCCGGGGTGCGGTGGTCGTTCTCAAATGACGTACCAAACGCGCACTGCGGGTTATTTACTTTTTAGGAGCGTTGTTTGGTATTGTTGCTGTTTGTTTGTGGTCCTGAAAAGGACCCTTTTTGTTATAGCGCGTTTAACGTATAATGTATGGTTTATCGGTAGTTTGTTCCTTTCGGTTGTATTTGCGTAAAGGGACATATTTCCGCATTATACGTTAATGTCCTTGAGTGTATTCTTTTCCGTCACAATAAAATAATCAATACACATACGATTATGTACCTTATTTATTATTATGTATGTTCCAAATTTAAAAAAAAAAAATAATAATAACTGGTGAAAAGGATATCAGTAAAATTATTCCAAATTTGTAAATAAATTTTGATTTAGTAGTACTTTTTATAAAGTAAGAGTATAAGTATAACTTTAAACGTATACTCAATAATAAGAATCTGATATTATATTATACAGTAAAGAAATAAACAAATATACTCATAATATTATTGAAAATTTAATTATAAAAATTTTAATCCCTTAAAGTATAAAGTTTCTCCTAGTTTTAATTTCTTATAATTTCTAAATTCAATTTTTTTGTCTAATTCTGATTACGTTAGTATAAAAAAACTATTAAAATATCAAAAAATTAAAAAAATTCGAAATGAGTTCAAATGATAGTATGTGTTAGTATTTGTGTACTTTTCTTAAATAAAATCTTTATTTTTATCTTTGTCTCTATAGTTATAGTATATTTAGTAATTCCGTGTAACAATTGTTTATGTCATTGGCACATACGAAACATATAATATATTATGCGTGTATATATATATATATATATATATGTATATATTTATATATATATATATGTGTGTGTGAATCATATAGAGAATATAGTCACATATTATATTATATTATATTATAGTCATATAAGAGAATCTGTTACATAGTGTACATTTATTGTACTATACAGTAAATCTATAATTAAAATATATAATCACAAAACGTAATATATTATTTTAAATTAATTATTGTATAACGTATATTTTTAGATATGAATGATAATATTATAAATGCGCAAAGAGATTTAGGTAAATTAAATTTTAGCGATTTCTCCTAAAAATATTATTATATTATATATACAATATTCATAGCTTATCTAACTAAAAACTGAAAAAGAATCAAACTAATTTTAGTTCAACTATTGCTTATCCCTTATTCCCTAAATGAAAAATATGGAGTCTGTAGCAGTTTCTCAGATTTTATTGGAATCGGTTGAACGATGGTGTTTATGATAATTTTCGTCGTAGAATGGAAAATACTATTGGTAGAAAAAACTTGGTATATTTTTCTCAACTATTTTTGACTGAGGTTAATAAGCCTTTATTAGTAGGTAAATTCTAGTGAAACCCATTGGTTATAATCATCTTATGAGCGATTAGAATATTCCAGTAAGCTTTCCTGAAGCTCCATATTATTTCAATGTTATGAGAGTATAATCGGGGTATATAATTCTTTAGATATAAAGTTTTTGTAATGTTACATTGTCGTTTGTCAGACTTCATTTGTCTAACTCTCTGAATAAATTGTATCTTTCTATTTATAATAGAAATGATAATGTATG
>JAIPRL010012918.1:0-11333 GCA_025469235.1 Pemphigus obesinymphae
GACACGCAATGAGACGAAAGGAAACAAATGAAGTCAGAGCAGCAATTGAATACAAGCCAGCAGGCAGAAGACCCAGAGGCAGACCGAAGAAACGATGGATGGATGGAGTGCAACAAGATCTAGAGAGTTTAGAAGTAACAGAATGGGAGGAAAGGATACAGGATCGTGATTATTGGAGAGCAGTGACGGTGGCAGCCAAAACTCTTACAGAGTTGTGAAGGCACAGAAGAAGAAGAAGAAGAATATATAATAAAAAAATGTCAGTATACATTGTATAATGTATAAGTATGTATACGGTTTAAGTAATGATATACACCTTATGGTCTGTAAGTTTAGTTATGTATAGTATACATAGTATGTATACATTATATATATGTATGTATACAGTATATGACTATATACACACAGTATAATTGGAAGTCTTTATTCTTCCCGACAAAAACTACTGGAAAATTTTAATAATGCTATGTATAGGGTACCGTCTACAATCGATTTCATATCAATATCATACTAACGCCAAAGATCTTTCTCGACTCCTTCTAGTCAAAAATTTGTTAACAGAGAAAAAAAAATAAACATATTCAACATGCAGTTCATTGTAAAACTACTAGCTTCCTCGCTAAAAGCTCAGAATCTAAAATAAAGATAATGTTTAATTTAAAAATGATTTTTTTTCTTATTAATTTAAGTTTTTAAAATATAGAAACATAAATTTTTGTTAAAAGATATTTTAAATTTTGGCGATCTTTTTTAAAAGTATTATACTATTATTCTAAACAATCAAATTATATATATAACAGCACAGGACATAATATAAATTATATATTATGCTTCTTAATTTAATTTTTATGTTCATAACCTAATTAATAATAAACTGAATATATTTTATTATAAGGAATTGTTACGTATATTTAACTATACATTAACCCTTATGTGAACACCCGTGTCCACTCACTGGCACATAGTTCTTTAAAAAAAATAAATATACTATTGTACATTCTTAAAAATGCTCTCGAATCATCATAATTTGACTTATTTTTTAACCAAATATGCACGTGCCAAAATCACCCGGGATACCTATACTTCAAAATGCATGATTTCTTATAATATATAAATATAAAAAATCAGTCAGTAGGGGTGGAAGCACTTGACTCATTGGGTAGAATACTGGTGATGAATATATTGAATTTGAAAGCATATTTGAAAACTTAATTTCTAAAATGTCTATTATTACCAAAATATTTGAAGCTATAATAATTTAAAAATTGTCCATACCTAATTGTTTCTCCTCTAATGTGAAAAAACCAACATGGCTTCAGACCTAAAATGTCTATCTCCACTGATATTCTACTTTACCAGTCCAAAATAATTATGCCCTAAATGATTGTGAACAGTTAGATTCTGTCTACACTGACTTCTAAAAGTCAGTGTAGACAGAATTAGCTGTCAATCAGCTTTCAAATTATTTCCAAGTAAGTTTTGGTGTACCACAAAACTCCCATTTTACCCCCTATTATTTACAATTTTTATCAATGATTTGCCATCTATTTCTGATAACATGGTCGATATACTTCTATTTGCCGAGACACTAAAATACTTTCTACTATTACTTCTCCATCTGATGCCTTAATTTTACAAGCAAATTTGGATAAATTTGTAATATGAAGTTGCCAAAATGGTTTACCATTAAATATAAATTAATGTAATGTATTAATATTACATTTTTACATACTGATAATGCTATTAGCTATGATTATAAAATAGAAAACAGTTCTATCACAAGAGTTATTTCAATTAGAGACCAATCATTAGGGATAATTATGAAGGATTATTCTTAATTTCAATTTTTCTTTCACATCTCACATAAATATTTGTATTAAAACAGCTCTTAAAATGTTAGGCTTCATTAACCGAAATACAGTTAATTTTAAAAATATTGATGCGTTGAAAATTTTATTCTTCGCGCCTGTTACATCATGAGTTTAGGTCAACAGTCTGGTCACCTAGTTATATCTCATGCATTAATTTTATTGAAAATGTGCAACTTAAATTTTTAAGTTATTGTGTTACAAACTATTTATGCCGTTTATTTCAAAGAACTCGTATAATATGCGAATCAGTGAATTGAGGTTTATATCTTGTGAGGTAAGAAGAAAGGTTGCTCATTTAATACTTATTTATGACTTTTTGAATGTTCCTATTATTTCCCCCAGAATTACTTTCTATGATAGGCTTTAATAGAACAAGTCATTATTTAAAAAAAAGTTAACTTGTTTAGTGTTCCATTTTATAGAAATAAAATTCCGTCATTTTTTTCCCTACAACATTAATATTACCGAATAATATTATGTAGGCTTAGACTAGAAACATATATTTAGCTTTAAATTATTCAACTGCAAATTAATTATTATTATTATTATTTTATATTTGATTAATTTTTTTCTCGTTGTTACCATTATTTTTAAATTAATCTATATATTAATGTTTAATATAAATATTTATATATATATTAATTAAAATTATTATTATTATTATATTATAGTATATTATAATTATATTTATTAATAAATTATATTATTAAAATTATCTATATATTATTATTAATATTTTCATTAATTAATTGTATAATATTAGTTATAATTACCGATTTTGTAAATACGAAATTCTAATATTGTCATTCATATTTACTGTATTTTACAAAAAGGTCTTACCCGTTTATTATATAAATAAAATAAAATATTATAGATCATTTCTTTCGATAAAAACGATTCTGAGCGGAGCTCAGGTTTGATATACCTACATTAACATGACGGTTAAAAATATGAAAATTGTATATTGTCACCATATTATATTAGGTATATATTATTTCAATATATTATATCCATTATTAAACATTCCATTTTAGCCAGATACACACTTTGTTTAATTATAATAATCCAAAAATCGCTCTTTAGCAACCAAAAAAATATAATATAGTATAAACCAGATAATAATATTGACCAATTTCAATCGCTTGAATCTTAAATGTCATTCAACACCACACAGTGTTGACATTTATCTGGATAAATTTTTTCTAGATATTTTATCTTATTTAGATAAATAATGTATGAATTATCTGTAGTACTATCTAAGATAAATAATTGTCTTTTCTAGTTAAATTGATTTAAATAATTTTATATAAAATAAATTTTTTTCAAAATCACGAATAACTGAATAACATCATTAATATTTATAGTTGTGTATATATATATATATGTATTGAAGCTCCGCTCAGAATCAATTTTTTTTCGAATGCATTTCATTATTTATCATTTCTTTCAAACGTAATACATTCACCGTGAATATCCTATCCGATAAGCGAAATGATTCCATCCCTACAGACACCCAACGAGCGAATTGCATTTTTTTAAAATGCATATTACTTACCTATTATTATTGTTATATTTACTATTATGTTGTACATATGTATACGTACAGCTTATAATAAAAATTGTTATTATTATAAAACATTCCATTTTAATATTTTTAAATTAATAACTATATTTTTTACTTTATATTATAACGATACAATTTCACTGAATCGTCACTTTATGCCTTTGTGTTTGGGAGTTCAAACGAAAAACGTCGAGAGAAACAATATCTCCAATATCCGTTTAGAAATGTATAAATAAAAAAATAATATTATAAAACGTTGAATGGTATTTATTTATTTTTTTTTTAACTAAGTATATTATTTTAATATATTTCTCATTTAAGTCCATAAATAAAATGTCAACTGCGTATATAATGCAGTATATATATATATATATATAGAGACTAATAATCGATTATTTTTATCTATATTTTATCTAAATAAAAGATATTTATATTTTATCTAGATGAAGTTTAGATACATTATCTATTATCTTTATCTGAGCTTAACACTGACACCGTATGAGTATGTTTACGATGTATGTAAGTCATACACAGTGTAGTCAGATGTAGTTATGTGTAGTATACGTATACATGTATACACTATTATATACGTATACACACCATATAGAAAGAACTTTTTCACCTTCTCTAAACTACCGGAAAACTCGAAAAATGCTTTGTATAGGATACTATCGATTTCCTATCGATATCATACCAATGCCAAAGCTCATTCTCCTCACCTCATTGTAGTCAAAAATTAACATAAAAAAAAATAATAATAATAATAAACGTCATTGTAAAATCAATAGTTTCCTCGCTACGCCCAGAATATGAAATATTTTTTAAAAAAAAACAGAGAATATACCTGTAAGCAGTATATAGGGACCATTAACCATACATTATACTTACTATAAGTATATAGATTTTTATATTTTATTTTCATTTATAATAAAATTTCTCTCGGTGAGAAAACTGATATATATAATATTATTATTATTAAATAGAGAAACTATAGGTATGTATAATATACACATCAATGTATAAAGTGTACTTAGGTCAAGGCTGGGCATTAACTATAGTTGAACGTTAAAACGAAATGATTAAATGTTTTACTAATTATAAAATATAGTTACAATCTTGCAATTTCACATTCATTGGCTAATTAATTAAATAAATGCCAACTAAATATTTTTAGTACTCCCAATGCAATAGTTCGGTTGAAGTTCAGTTAGACGAGGGCTTCCCAAACTATGGTTCACAGACGACCGGTGATCTGCGAGATATTTCGAGGTGGTCCACGAACCTATACCTAAAGAAATACAAAATTTAACGTAAACCGATATTGTATACGTCATTTATTTATATATATATCGTACAGTCGTATATAGTGTACAATATGTTATTCTTTCTACAGATAGTCTAATCTTGTTTTACATAGTTAAAAAAAAAAAACAAATTAAATTTACGATTTACAGATTTCCGAAAATTAATTTAATTGGTACTACAAATATCTGTGTATTTGAAGAACATACTTCACGAGCTTATCTACAGAATAGAGCTATGGATCAGTAAAGTTGAGGTGAATAACTATTCTACGTTTCAAAAATTGAGATGCTTAGTCGACAACGAAAAATACACTGACCTCACAGTTGAGATCCAGCAAAATTTTTTAGGCCATCTACAAAAATTTAAAGACGAATTTAATCATTATATTCCAGAATACGATGGTGTCAGAACGAAAGTTATCCAAAGTATGATTCAAAACCATTTTATTGTTAAAATTGAGAAGACGACATTACGAAATTCAGGAAGATGTCTCAGAGTTTCAAAACGATCAGAACTGAAAGGGTCCGTTTGAATTTGGCCTACATTTCGAAAATGTTCAGTGTAATAAAGCAATTTCGCATCTTAATAAGTTTGAAAAAATCGCATTACGATATTTACTCATATTTTCGATGACTTTTGTATGCGAACAAAGATTTTCTGGACTGCTCTACATTAAAAACAAACTAATAAATCGATTGCATGCCACTAAGAATATGCATGTGGCTTTGAAAAGTATTACGTAAGTATGTAAAGCAACTGCAAGCCCAAAAATCGTATTAACTTGTACTAAAAATTGAACCGTTCGTGTTGTTTCATGTTTGTGTCTAGAGATAAGGGGATGGTCAACGATAATACATTTAGCTTTGGTGGTCCGCAAGGTTTATAAGGTTGGGAAATACTGAGTTAGACCAACCAAAATATTTCCAACCATTTAATACATAAAATTCAATTATTCTTGTACATACTTAAGAATATTAGTTTTATGGTCTTACAACGACATAATTTATTTTTATTTTGTTCGTTTTTTATCTGGAAACCACTTTCGACCAGCGAATACATTGATTCAATCTTTACATGTGTTGTACCCAAAATATTATCAGGATAAAAATGGATAATTTTTTAACTTTGTCGTGTATGTTGTTGTATAAAGTTAATCTTTCTTAAATCGATTGAATTTGGAGGCAGTAAAAACTCTGAATATCTCTCTTTTCAGACATTCGATTGCATGCAATTTTTCTCTGTCCCGGGCCCCGTAAGTCTTCACAACGGTACATGTAGGTATAGGGTACATATTAATTAATATCGTATTTATAACTTCAATATTTAACAATTTGTACTTTTATAAACATGTACTAAATTCAGGGACTGAAAATTTAATAGTTTTAATGGTTTCTGTTCCGGTTCTAGTTTGATTATAAACAATAATCTATTTCTCTGTTTCAGTTATGTTTCCGGTTCATGATAATTGCAAATATCAGATTCAGTTCTAGTTCCAGTTAATACCTACCGGTTTTTATAAGTATTTGATAATATTTCATTTGATCTTTATCGATTTTTAAATAGGTATATACTATCTTTAATACAGTGATACTATCATGGAAAACACGATTTTCCTATTCTGTATGAACTCAGAAATGTATACAATGCCTGTTTGGAGAATAGGTACCCATTGGACGACTCAGACATGAAAGAAAGTATTTTTCAAACTGTCCAAAATATCGAAATAACTTAATCTAAATAATTCAATTACACATTATCTAGTAAACTATCATTTTTAATTAGATTTTATTTTTGTATATAATGTCTCCTATATTTACAGTAGGTATTAGGTAGGTATGTATCTAGGTATATAATAATTCAGTGTGTTATCATATCTAGGAACTATATTTATTCAAGTTTTTATCGAAGATACCGAAAAAAAAATTTTATATAAGTATATAAAACTTGTATTTTTATAAATCTAAGCAGTATAATTTTTTAGCAGTCATTAGATCTGTCTTTAATCCATTTACTAAATTGTAAATATAAATGGAATTTACCCTACTTAATAATATACATATAACGACTAGGTTTTACATTTTTGTTAACTAAGTAATTAATAAAATATATTTTGTTTAATTGAAAATAAAAAGTAAACATTTTGTATACTTATATTATTTTCTATACAAAATAATACTAAAACTAAATTACTTTTGGTTATTATAAGTTATTTAAATACTAGAATAATGACAAAATCTTTACTAACTAGTGATTATATATACTAAATCTGACTAAAATAGAAAAAGTTGTTTAAACATTTTGTCTAAATAATATTTTGACTTTTTAATATTATTTAAAAATATTTTTGTGTTATAAATGTCTTATGAAAATTAATCGCGTAAATCTTTAAAATTAGAATTGAAACTTCTATTACCAATTCTGAGGAAAAGAAAATTTGTGAAATAATATCATACCCTATTTGTAAAATATTGTTAAATGTAAAAAAAATAAACTAGAAAAATTTAAAACTCTGCAGTGACTTTTTTGTTAGTCAAGATTACCCAAAACGGTATGACATTGTCTACATATAAAATGTTCTCTTCATCAAAATTGATAATAGCTGTTTGAAATTTAAATGTTAACCTTGACGCCGCACTTTTTGTTTGCGTACTATATTTTTTTCTATATTGCTCATTAGATAAACATAAATAACGAATGCAGTCATGACGTCCTCTTAAGAGAACGCCACACCATCCATTTTAAAGATTTCAGTATAAGCAAAGGAACATTTTCAAATACTAAAATTAAATAATGATAAAATGTTGAAATACATTTTAAATGTAATCTAAAAATAGTCCTATTTCCGCATCAATTTTTATTGTAATAATATAGTCAAAATATATGTTAAAAACATGTTTACGAAAAACATAAAAAAAAGACATTTTAAAATGATTTTAGAGGTAATACACCTATTAAAAAATGAATAAAGGACACAATTTTGGAGACAATCTTATCCAGTGATTCAAAGTATTTTAATTATATTGTTCAATATTATACGTACAAAAAAACTTAATTTTGACTTTTTTAATTGTAATTTTTTAATTTTAATATTGTTCTTTATATATTTTATAATAGGTGTTTTAATTCTAAAATTATTTTTAGAGGTCATTTTGTTTGTTATTAATGGACATGTTTATATTACTAAAAATCATTGGTATGGCGTCGTCTTAACTATTAAGTATTATAACTTTAAACTGTGAGCTTTAGGGCGAATTTCACTTAACCCATTTAAAGTTAATTTTTCTCATTAACATTCCCATATTTTTTTTAAAGATAATTTCCAATATTGTGTAAAACGATACGATTCTATAAATCTATAATCTATAATATAGTCTATATACATTATAATTTAGATACCTATTGTGTCTATAATTTAGTGACTATCGTTGAGATGAAACTAACGAGTGCGTATAAATAATTATATTGCACACACTCAGTTATTATTATAATAAATGTATTCAATTGTGCGCATTCATAATTAATCATAGCGCAATAATTAATACGACATTCATTACGATTATTTAATACTAGCATTATAAATATCAACATCTCTTATTTCAGTACCTACCTAGGCATAAAGGTTCTGCGGGTACGTTTAATTATAATAATTGTATAAATAGGTAATGTTAAATATCGCTGTCTCGGTCAATATATTCTACAAATTCTACGGGCTACTTAATGGATTTTAGACCAAAAGTAGATAGGTAAGGGTTATCAAAATCATAGAATTCGTCTCTAATGTTTTATATGATCGATATTTATATTTATTAAAAATTTAAATGTCAAAATACGACGCCTAAAAGTAGGCTCCTAGGTATAGAAAAACTCATCTTCTACAATTTTGATTATCTATAGATGTTTTAAATTTAAAATCACTCGAAAGAAATATCTGAAAAAATAAATCGCAATTTTATACGTGTTATTTAAATATATTTAAATATTAATTTCAAAACATTAACGATTTGATAAGTGGTAAAGTCGAGTTAATATTAACTTCTTAACGTAACTGACTAAAGGTAATTATCTCAAATTTCATATTAACTTATTGTTATTTCCAATTACACATTAATCATTTACTACCAAATACTACCATTAAATATAATTTTTTTCAGTTTAGTTTAGACTTTAAATTTTAAACGTTTAAGTTTTTCAAAAATAATTTAATTTTTCATTTATTCATCGTCAGATATTATTATTGGAATTATTCAGGTAGAAGTTATTATTTTCATATCATGCATCACCAGATTTTATAACTGATCTCAGAAATTGATTATTATATTCTAAAATAAAATACCGTGTCACCGTTTATTGAAAAATCATTTGCTCCACTACTAAATACGGTATTTAAATTAAAATTACTATAAAAATAAATCATGATTATTAGGTAGGCAGGTACTTGAGTTTCTATTAAATTATGATTTTTAATTATATACTACCTATTTATATAACAAACACTTGAGTATTGTTCGTCATTATAATTATTATATTCAATTATTATAACTCGATGATTATACAAATTAACTCTGTAAAATAGGTCATTTGTAATCTTTCCTTAAAAAAAAAAAAAAAAAAAAAAAAATGAGACCTCGCTTCCAAAAGCAAGAAAGAAAAGTGATCAGTTTTTGTTTGTTGGGAATATGGGAAGCAATCGTCAAAATTTGGACAATCCTGCAAAAAACGGGACGTATGGTCACCTTATATTAGGCATTAAATGTTTTACCATGAAATAAAATGCACAGATATCCAATTTATTCATTAACTAATAATTATTACTTGATCAGCTGGTTTCGCCTACGTTTGTTGAAAATTGAACATATTATTAATTTATATTTAACAATTAGTTATTGAAAAATGGGTTTGTTAGCTTTAACACGTTGATAAAATGTTGGTTAAATTAATCACCTGAAATCAGCTTGTAAGAAGTTAATTGGCATTTTAAAATGCTATACATTCATTAATACATCACTAAATTACATTTTTTCATACAACTATCAATTCAAAAATCCAAAAACCAGTGCTATTTATCGTGTATTATATCACATTTATTATTATAGTTCAGAAAATCGTTTATAGTTTTTGTCGACTAAATATACTAGTAATATAAAATAATGGATTACACTATTGATGAGGAACTTTTTAATATTGGATATTCAGAAAATAATAGAAATAAAAACTTTGATAACTCTCAATTAGGTAAGCAGAAGCTATTATATATAGATTAGTGCAATAAGGAATTGCACAGCTTAAAGACTTTAAATGTCATAATTAAGATAAAATTATTAAGGCTTGGCAGTCCTAAGTATACTAGTAATTCCTGTCACCACCAACCTTTTTTTAGACCCTCAAAATGCAAAAAATCATTTTAATTACATTAAGATTTTATGCAACAGATTTCCAAAACAACTTATTTCAATTACACTAAAATAAACTTCACGGGCTCTCATTTCTTCATTGGATGATACATAATGTTTATACATTTATACATTTGGAAAAGTAGATTGTTTAGGAAAAACGAAACACTGAAGAAACTATAATACATTTTGACGTACGAATATTAAAATAGTAGCGGAGAAGAGCCATTCTGATGGTTCTATATTTGTATACCTAAGTACTATTATATACAATAATATGATGGAACACTACGATATTACTAATATAACTGATGCTGTAATGATAATATCGTACCACAGAGTGCAGAATTTCGTGATAACTAATTAGAACCGTGTAAAAGGTAACCGCTTTGGTAACCCAACTAACGTTTTGTATATAATTTAACATTATGATAATGTAAAGGCGGGTTCACACACTTTATCGTGTAGTGTTTTGTTGCATAAAATATAGTGTTCTGACTTCTGACTAGCTTGAGTTCAACGCCTACCGGTTGAAAATCGTTGTAAGTGTAACTTATTTTGAGTGAGACTACTTGTAAGTTCAACACCTTTTGAATGCAAAACTTTGAATTTGTAACCCCATTTGAGTGTGACATATTGTAAATGTAAGTTTTTTTGAGTGAAACACCATATAAGTGGAATTACTTTTGAGTGTAATTCGTACGTATTTTATGGGGATCCTGGAATAGTCAGTGACCAAAGTTTTTTGAGAAATTACTATATTAATTAATTCGTTTTAAAAATATTTCACCTGTGGCGAAATTTGATGTTCACTTTCTAGAAAACAGTCCTCTATACATAAATTGTTTTTGTTGTATAAATTTTCTGTTGTATAAGTTGACAAAGTAGTTAGGTAATTCAATAATTTATCGAACTTACTGTTCTCGGATTTTTATAAGAACTCCAACCTCGCTTCGCTCGGTTCTCGCCCAAGTGTAACGGATTTCACACAACATACATAATTATATTTAATAAAAATGTTGAAAAATAACACAAAAGTCCAATGGTTTGAAATATAAAATGAGTATATACTATATATTAAGGCGTAGGGAAAGTGGCGCGCCCATCGCCCAGCACACCAAAAGTGTGCTGCAATAGCCCCACACTCACTTTAACTAGTTGGTGTGGACTGGCCCTCCAGGTTGGGGGTTGAGCGTAGGGTTG
>JAIPRL010012919.1:0-11333 GCA_025469235.1 Pemphigus obesinymphae
AAATAAATTTAAATTCAAAAATTTTGGTTGTATTATATAAAATAAATACGTCGATGGAAAAAATATTGATAAAATTATTAATTAAATTAAAATATGTCTCAAAAACTATAAAATAGGAGAAATATGCATTTATATGCAAAATAAAATTACAAATCTAGCTTTGTTTTGGCATAAAACGTATTTGTTTTTTACTCTGCTATTTTTTTGATTGTGTAAAACAAATATGCAAATGCTACAAGTCCTCTGCCCTAATTATGACATATTCAAGGATTTCATCAGGTATACCTCCTTGACTTTAACAACAAAAAGATTTCGTATCGTACTTCGGATACCTTTCGTTTGACAACCATTATATTCTGGGGTATAACGATTAAATTCGTCTTTAAGTTTTTGAAATAATTTTGCTGGAACTAATTTGTAAGGTCAGCGTATTTTTTGTTTTCAACAAAGCTTTTCAATGTTTGAATAACGTTAAATTCACCTCAACTTTGCACATATAAGTGAGAAGTTTTTCTTCAAGTATAAAGATATTCAGGTATACTTATACAATACACGTATAAAAACCCTAATAACCACAACCACTTTACGTAAAATTTTTTTTTCCAATAGTTTAGGTGTGACTTCACGACCCACCGGTGGTGTGTGGACTATATAGGTTGGGAAATACTGAGTAGACTAATACCTATATTTTAATAAAACTAAAAAGTCTTGCTTATATAATATTTTCTATTACTAAAACTTTTTTGTTGGATACTCTACTGGTTTTTTGTCACTCTTATTAATTGTTGACCGGAGTCCACTTATATGTATGCAGTCTCTTTCTGTCATGTAAAGGCATTAAAACCTTTAATCAGTGCCTATATTGTATATTATGTCTGATAGACCACCACACAAAATACTCACGCTCCACCATAGAGACACGTGATGATGTAACGGATCGTCGCAAGTCCATACGGAAATCACCAGAATCCATTTCGTTTAAAATTACCTTACATTATAGTCATTTCTCACCTAAGAAATATCCGTGTTATTCTATTAGGAAAACTACTGGAAAAATTCAAAAGTGAAACGTTCAATTAATCGTCATTGTTTATAATACCTACGCTTAATAATATGTAGTTTTGTTTTGATTATAATGTTTATATTATTTGTATAAAAACTTATAAAAATGGTGTAGGTATGTGATATTATATAACATATTACGTACAATATGCAATAATCACAAATATATAATATGAAGTATATGTACGTACAAAAGAGCACAATAAAGACTTAATATAATAATCTGAATAAATATATAATCACTATTAATATAATAATCACTTATACTGCAGGTAAACATCATGTTGGATATATTCCAAACAATTATTAATTAAATCATATATTTTAATTTATGTTAAATTATATTATATTATTAAAACTATTCAGCTGTAAAAATAAAATAAATTTTTTTGTTTAATAGAAAAATTGATCAAAAATTTTTTTTTTAAAAACGATAATATTACAGGTGTGAGAACATTATATAAAATTAATTGAAATTATAACACTCCCAAAATTACTGAACAATAATGTAAATTTATTATTTAACACACTTTCCCGCTATTACTCTTTATTATTATTATAATACACGAGCGCCATAAAATGTGTTTTGAATTTACGATGAGCTTGATATTGTTTTAACGTGCAATACTCTTACAATTTTTTAGTGAATATTTTAGCATCTACTACTTACCTAAACATACCTATATAGTTAATCGGTATATTTGTTATTTTAATTATTATTGTCACAAATGTATGTAAATAAATTCGAGGAACAATGATTTTCGTTAAAGTTCTAAAAATATATAAATGCCTAAAATATCACAAATGTTTTGTAAATTAATATATTTAGCTCATGTGACAATAACATGCTTGCGTAGCCTGTATTATTACGCCATTTATATTTGACGTTTATAAAGCAACTTAAAATCACGGTATTATTAACACTAACTGAATCGGATGACGTGTCTTTTCTTTAATTTCTATATTTCATGTGATATACAAGTTTTAATAACAGTATAACTGCTCTTTAGTCTTTACATGAAATTAAACAACAGAAAAAATTATACATTTTTATCGTTTTCACATACATATATTATTATTAAAATCTATTTTACTTCATCGTGTGACGATGAGAACTCATCATAGGATCTAAAATGATTCAATGTATCAAATGTAAGACTATACAATATTTTAACGACGTTTTATATACTTATTCTATGTGAACTTACACAATCACATCTTAAAAGTGTGTTGTGATGCAAAATAATTAAAAAATGTATTAATTCTTTCGTGACCTATGTACAAATATTACAAATATTTTATAGATTTATTTCACGAAAAACATTATTTTTAATAAATAAATTACAAATACAAATAATTTTATTGCTAATAAATATATGAATCGAAGTCCGCCAAATTATGAATTGGGATCATTATATTATAGTGACATTGCAGATAAGCGAGAATAATATTATTCACATTATCATGAACTTAAAATTATTTTTAAAAAGTCCAAAACTTAATAAAAGTTATAACACCAACATTTAATTTAATGTCAATATATCTGTATAATGACTATGTAGATTTTTTTTAATTACCATATTATTTAACCTATTTTATACGTTGACTACCTAAAAAATTAAAATTAGATTTGAAATAGTTTTAAAAATAAAAACATAAATAGAATTATTGAATAGAACCATAATTTTATGAAATAATCAACTTTTTTCTAACCCTGAGTATATAAATTATAAATTGTTTGAAATTTTTTACATATTTATGTTATTAAAAATCTACCATAATTAACATTGTTGTTTAAAATTAAATTACAGTTATAGCCCACCGGTAAATTATGTATAATACATAATATATAACCGATTTAGCAACTATAAAATATCATGTTCACGAATGAATTCGAACGCGCACGAGATAAACGATAACCTGAAAACATATATTAGATTTTGTAAATACAATTATATCGAAACATAAGTAGGACTCAATTTTAATTAAATTGGCCCCGACTATTCTTAGAATCACGTTCATCTATAATTTTGGCTTCTATTCCAAAAGTTTCTTTTAATTATACTCATCAGATCAATTTTCACGGTACAGGACTGAGAGAGATAGAGGAAATGAACGAAATAGGTTTTAGTCATATCAGGATATGCTTAAATTTTACAAATTCCTCTTTGGAAATTTGTTGGAAAGCTTTCCGTCTTAAGAGTTTAAAATTTATAGCGACAAATTTACGATAAAATACTATGAAAGTAAGCACATATTAGATTAAATTATGTACTCGATATAGTCCTTCGAGCCCGATCTTAATGTTAAAGCTTAGAAATTGTACACTGAAGTAATCAAAGGATTTTTAAACTAAAAATTAAATTATAATTTAATACTTTTGAAATTGATAATATTTTATATTGTATATATTCTTTTTTTTTAAATTTATATAATATATGAAGTACCTAAAAACCTTATATATTAAAAAAATATGGTATAAAACGGTAATAATGTTTATATTATATGTTGATGGATCATATAACTTTAACGATAATTCTGAATGGTGCATTTATACAATAGAGTAGCATACAATATAATAATATAATATACTAGTAGATAAGTATTTATTAATTTTGAGGTCCACTTTTTTTCTGTTATAAATGTAAAATTCTAAATATTCTATATTACCTCTCTATCGATTTTTTAAATTCTACAATTCATAATATGATATTATGCAGATGTAATTTTAAAAAATATACAATAGTTTTCGAATAGATTTTGGAAATCTTTCGGAAAACTGCAAAAGAAAACAGTGAAATTTACGACACACATGTTTTAAATAAAATCGATTTAGCTGGTAGCATTTTACAAAAAGTCGAGAAATAATACTTCCAGAGAGAGAGACTTTAAATTTTGACTGATGATTCGTAAACAAAATCAATTTTAAGTACATCAATAAATATTTTTCATTTTGTACCTACATTATATATATATATATATATATAGGTTATAACGATCATAATATTATAAACAAAATTCTACGGATAGGTAGAGAATATCATTTCAACAAATTTCAGCAAAAAAAGTACCAAAAGTAATATCTAAAAAGCGACTTAAACTAAAATCGCTATGGATAAAATATGAAATACTTCAACAAAATCTATATTTAATTCTGACAAAAAAAATGTATTATGTAACAAGAAAATGAAATGATTATTTGAGTAGAAAAAAGTAATAAATAAATCAATATAATGTTTAATATACCTAAATACATAAATATTTCAAATTTTAGATTTTGTTGTATTTACAAAATGAATACGTGACACTGATATATCTAACAAATAAATATGCGTTGGTGTTCATTTATTATTCTGTGTTAAATATTAATTATTTATTTTAACTAAATCGTCTAAGCTGCAATGTATAAAGTACGGTCATAATTATACAGACAACAAATTCTGAATTTGAACTGTAAAATGAAAAGAAAATTTAATATAACAAGCTTATATATTATATAAATGATTTAAATGTTAAACAAGTATTCTAAGATAAGGGAACAAAAAACAAAATAGGTAAGAATTCATTAAAAAAAAATTATAGTGTCAAAAAGTCAAATAATAAGGTTATATAATTGACTAATAAATTATATTCAATAGATTTTATATTATTCGTCAGAATAAAGTGGAAGTAAAATATTTCAATGTATAATATCCCCAATTCTAATAAACATAATATTGTATCACATTTTTGACGATAAAATCCATGTTTAAAAAAACTATTAAATCTGTACAACTATAAAATATATATATATATAAATTGTATATAAATGTATATAAATATTGAATGGATATATAAGAAAAACAAGTTAGGAAAGCCCACTCTGCTAGCATGCTAAATTTGCGGTGTTTAATGTATTTTAAACAATAGTCTAAAAAAAAAAATAAAAACAACTAATAATATCCATCACCACAGAAACTAAATATCGTAACTATTTATTAGTAACTACAGACAGGCAAACGGACGAACACAAACAAATAGGCTTAAGAAAATTTAGAAATATTGAAACGATTGTATTATATTTTACCAATCTAATTTTGATTAGTAAAATCAAAATACTAATTGATATTATTAATATAAATATTATATTTTACCAATCTAATTTTCCCAATTCCGTTAATTCCGATAATATTAAATTCATGTATTTTTTTAGATAATTATACTTGATGAGAATTTTTGTGGAAAAT
This sequence comes from Pemphigus obesinymphae, assembly GCA_025469235.1. Lineage (NCBI taxonomy): Eukaryota > Metazoa > Arthropoda > Insecta > Hemiptera > Aphididae > Pemphigus > Pemphigus obesinymphae. Next base: position 5,289 of record JAIPRL010012919.1, read on the forward strand.
GTAATTGAGAAAATTAATTATTTTGAAAATCGTCTCTCGACTTACGTTAACGAAAGTTAAACAATAAATTATAAATTATTCGATTAATAATGAATCGTGAAGTATCCATACTATTATATTTCTTAATTCATCCATCTCATACTATAAATTAATAGTGATATACAATTCCATCAAAAATATATATGATAAAGGAACGTTATTTGTTAATTTTGGTGCAATCGTTGTCTATGAATGCTGTTATCTCCAAATTATTAATTTAAAATTTGAAATAATTAATACAAAGTTACTGATAATAAATCCACCACGTGTCCACATTTTATCACCACCATGGACCAATCACAAATCGTCAATACTATTACACACGAACAAATGACGAACATATGGGGTATTATAAATACGATAAAAAAAAATGAAATATCCCACTATATAGTTAGGATGTTTAAAATGACTAAAATTTTAAACGAAAAAAAACTGGTTATAAATTAATGGTGATAGGTTCTGGTAGATGAGATTTTATAAAAAAAATGTATGTGCCGAAATGAATATGGATAGAGCAACATTGCGGACAAAGGATTATGCAAAAATGAATAAATTGAGAAGTGAAGAATTTACATGATAAATGATTTCTTAACGATGGCGAAGAGGAAAAAAAAAATGATGTAGGTACTCTTAGGCAGAGTTGTATGAAAAGTAAATCGACTAAATTAATAACAAAAAAAAACGGACATCCTCCGCAGGTTGGATAAGCCGTTTCATGACAACCACAGCAGAAGGCGTATAAACATATTAATATTGAACGCAGAGTTATTATCATTGTATTTTATATACCTATGTATAAACATTTCTTACGGAAATGTTAATCAGAGGTGTCTTGTAATAATTAATTGTATGAATAAAATATATGCAAACTATTGCAAAAGTTTTATTTATTTTTTTTGTAAAAACGCCTGAAAATTGTGTGCATTAAAGTTTCAATAATAACATTTTTACCTCCAAAAACTACTTTTGAATTAAAATCGATTTACATCCTTTATAATGAATTTATACACAATTTTACTAATGAAATTTTTTATTTTTTCAAAATTCGCTGAAATTAGAAGTATTATCAGCTGTCCCAATTATTAATAAACATTCCATGTTACGTGATAGTTTCATTTTTGAATAATACCGATTGGCTATAGCTAAGCTCATTGTGCATAACAGAAATGCGTAATGGTAGATTTGAAATAAAGTTCACCAGAAAGATTTGTAAAACTTTCAGAGCTCTTGTAAAATATATAGTAATCCACGATAATAATCTGCTGTCAAAACTTATAAGATGTTTACGATTACTCGAGCTAAAACAGTATCTATCTCTTTGGTTTAATATACTTCCCAAAAATGTTATAAAATGAATAACTCGAATAACAGAAAATTTTTTGTTACAATTGAATCAAATTTTTTATTCTAAATAACCGTCTTTTTAATGTATAAATTAAGTATTAGTTATAATGTATATTTTAATCTAATAAACCATTATAATGATTACATTTAACGTTTCGTGCAACTCCAAAACATGTAAATGGCGAAATAAAAATAATTTTATGTTTTTTTTTTTAGAATAATGAACTATATAGTAAAGATAAGTACACTTTCTTCTATTTTTCTTTAATTTTTGTCATTAATATGTTCTTAATTTCACAGTATATTTATTAAATTTGCTATGGCTTCCCTTCTCTTGCCTATTTAAACATTCAGAAAATATATATATGAATAAATATAGATAATATAGGAAGTATCGTAGAAGAAAAATGTCTCTACCACCGTTTATGATTATTAACATTGATTCATGCAGATTATAATTGTTAAATCTTAAACAATAATGTTGTATATAAAAGTAATAATTGCAGATATCATAAAACGAGTAAATCGAAAATGCATTTTATCTTCCATATTAATTCACTCTTTGATTATTATCAGATGTTGGCTGAGGGTCATATAGTGCCGAAGTGCCGTCCATTATAGATAATATATTAGTTTATGGCTCTATGTTTTAAATTGTGTTTAGAAAATTTTAATAAAAAAATTAATATTTATATTTTTTACGATATTTCAGTAATATTAACTAAGTACTTAGCAGAGATATTACCTTAAACATATCAAAAATAAACGGAAACATACAAGGAAAAGTCGTTTATTTAAAAAAAACCCCCCTATTTACTGTTAACCTGTAAAGAAATTTTTTTTTAAATTAGATATCAGAAAGAATGTATAGGATTATACTATTTTTAATAGTGTGTCAGTGTTTATTTTCATATACGCATTTCACAAATGTTGTGCCAGTACTATGGATATAAGGTGCCAGTAGGTACAATGGAGCCCAAAAAATTTATTATAATATTCAAAAATAAAAATAAGCATGGGACGTTTTTGCATAGTCTACGATTTTTTATTCTTTTTACTTGGGTTTTGTTTTAGACTTCATAGTGTATGGTAAATAATTATACACTCCGTACTTTTCATTTTTAATTTCGTTCAATTTTGCACATGTTAAATAAGAATATTTGTTTCTATTTTTAACATGATTTTGAATACTAAACAATAAATAACATAAACATATACAGTATACACTATATACGTCCACGGAACAACTAAATATTTGGAGTGCATATTTCGCGTATTACGCATTCACATTTACGTATATTAGTTGTTAGCCTGTAGTTTATCAGCCTGAGCGTGCTCTAGTGTGGTACTTTAGAGACTTTAAATTCTAAGCACAGAAGGTATTAGAAAATTTTTTTGTTTTGTCCATATCATTACTCTTTTGGGTTACACATATATGATTCAAAATCCGCATTGTCCTTCCACAGACAGTATTTCAAAATGTGGTTATTTGTGAAAATTTTCAAATTAAAAATAGGTGTTCGATTTTCAACGATAAAGGATCTATAAAAGTAATATATACACAAACATTAAAAAAAAAAAAAAACGATTTCTTAAAAAACAAACAGAATATTGTATTTACAGGTACAAAATAAAAAAACCAAAACATGTGATGTAAAACAAACATCATCAAATCGTATACTGCTAGTTACCACTCGGAGTATAAAATTAATTTCTTTTTAAAATAAATCGTTTAATTTTCATTCAACGATAATATTAAAAATAGTATGCATATCCCCGGATGAGAATTAAATTAAATTTAAGTAGAATAAAAATAAAAAATAATATTTAAAAAGTATCTTATAATTATTGGCTATTTATTTTAAATACCTGTAGAACATTTTTTAATCTTATATATCTGGATTATATCCCTAACGAGATGAACTTGTTCGAGCTGCAAGGAAAGAAGAACCGAAAGCTTCGTTTGATTGATGACTGATTTAAAAAGCGATAAAAACCAGGACACGTCAATGATTAATAATAACCGTTATAATTCCACTCCTTAATGAATAGTCTTTCTTTTTTTTTCTTTTTTGCTTACCAAAAATCCTTGAAGTAAAGACACCCCGTTGTCAATGACAGCATGCTAATTAATGTGTATCTACTTCTCTGCCTCTCACTATATCCTTTATGGCAAAAATTCGATTAAGGGTTTCCTGCACTGTGTGTGTGTGTGTGTGTGTGTGTGTGTGTGTGTGTGTGTGTGTGTGTGAAGAATTTCCAAAGAAAAATGATTATTCGGTAGAGAGATTTAAACGAGTTGACAAAAAAAAATTTATAAATTAATCCATGGCAGAAAATAAAAAAAAGGTGTTTCTTAGGATATTTATTATAAATAATGAAGTTTGCGTTGAAACTTAACTGAATCGGTACATATTGTATTTAATAATATAGAAAATGTATACTCTGCAAATTCAATAATAAGTTCCTAATCTATGTGTGCTGCAGTATATCGTATATAATATATATGTATATGATACTAAAAAAAGGAAAAGTGTTCAATTTATATTTATATATAATATAAGTATTAAGTATTCGAAACACAGTTAGAAGTTAACTAATTAAAAAGTTTAATAAATTGTAAACTTTTGATGTTTATAGTGTTCCAAAAGATTTAGTGCTCGCTATGAAACTAAATTCAATTATACCGAATAGATAGTCAGATTTTTACATTAAAACGGATGCACGAAAATATTATATAGAGTATATGTGTGTAAATGCACAGCGAAAATTATTTATTCTCTTTAACGCGTAAACAATAAGATTAATAGACACCGATATTATTTGTATTTGTATTTATTTTTTTTTTAAATAATATTATATTATCATTCTCGAAATGCTGGCAATGCTGCAATGATTGATTGACAAAAAAAATGAAATGTGGTAAGTACCTAAGATATTATACACACCCATATTAAATTATAAAAACGTTTTGGGGCACTTCTCTCGCTTCGCTCACTTCGATGTAAAATAGTGTTGTTGATAAATCATTGCGTTCGAAAGATAATATTATTCGCTGAACGAAACTCGGCTGAATATAATATCATAATATCTACTAATTTTTCATTATTAAAACTTCAAACGCTTCTAAGTAAAAAGTGCAGCTTAGATTAAATTTAACAATGTGTATATACAATTTTAATGTATGATAAATTGTAAATTGTAAATTTTATTCTATGATATTTTATTTGATGATAAATTAATAAGAATTTATTAATAAATGATAATCAAAACAAAACACTTGTAGAATTAATTTTTTTCTATCCATTCATTATATTATTAAACCCGGTTTTTTTTATATTAAGTATAATGGACCATGATACTGAAATAACGAAACCATTAGTTTACTCAATACTCTTTCAAATATAAATTACCTATTCAAAATTTAAAGAATTTAAAGAATATACTGTTTCATTAGTACGAATTTTTATGATCTCAAAAAAAAATTATTCAACCCATTAAAATATTATTTAAATTCATATGAATTGCATGCAAACAGTTTTAGTTTTCAAATTTTCAATTTCAAGATAGGTATTTAAAAAATTAAGAAAAATGAATTAAGGTAAAAATTATAAATTTCATGGATACATATATACAACTTATGTCATATAATATATACATATAAAGGTTATAAAATATCTCGTTAACATTACAAACTGTTCAAATTTAGTCAATATTAAACTGAATTGAATATATATAAAAATAGTATAAATAAATTGATTATTTTTAATACATTAATATGGTATTTTTTTAATGTTTGGTTTTTTTAATTTTGAAGAAGCTTATTAAATTTTTTGAAAAATTACAAAAAGATCACTTGTTTGACTTGAGAAATTACCGTTATAAAAGAAAATAAAACAAAGATATAACGACTAACTTTTCAATTAAATTTTACACTGTTGTAGTGTTGTATTGTAAATATATGAATTAAAATGGTTGGAAATTACATTATTATTCAAACTTACACACAACGATCATTAACCCTTACTTCGTCAAAATATATTTTACAACTTGTGGTTATACAATAATGTTTTTTTTCACAAAAAATACATTCTAAAAGAGTTAAAGTTCCCATAAAGGCTTATTATATAAGATTAGCACATTATTAATAAAATATTTTTGCAAATTTAAATTAGGTAACTTAAGATCCATACATTTTTTGTTTGTTTATTTTTTTTTTTATAGATTTTCAAACATTATATTACATTTTAAAAATATATTTCAATACTTGCAAATAATAGACACGTGTAACGAAACAAAGGCAAGTAAAATAGTTTGAATTGATTTTATTATCTAATTATATGTATAACAGTTTTTTTAACGAAATATTTATATGTATTAAGTATTTATAATATTAATATATTTAGTCAAATAACCCTGTGAAGGGGGCTAAGAATACCTTCACGGTATCCTCATGCATGTCGTAGAAGTCGACTAATTGAGGTTGCGTCAGGTCGACAGCCGGCATAAAACTTGTCAAAAAAGTATGAGAAGTCTTAAAAAGAATATAGGCGAGTTTTCCCATTTCGGATGTTCGCGGGGAAAACAAAATTGCGTACTTGGGTGTGGAGATAGCCTAAGGGACCAAGTGACCAGTACCAGCCTGACAGCGGCTGCGGTAGC
>JAIPRL010012920.1:0-11333 GCA_025469235.1 Pemphigus obesinymphae
CTCCTTCTGGTAGTAAATTTGTTAACAGAGAAAAAAAAAAAAAAAAAAATAAACATCATTGTAAAACCACTAGCTCCCTCGCTACGCTCAGAATCTAAAATATATATATATAAAAAAAAATATATATATATTTTAATTTTTAATCATTTATTTTATTTTTAAGTTTGAGTAAAATACATAGGTATATATATAGGTATTTATGTTTTTAAATTCAATACTTTTTGATTCTGGGGGGTTCCAGTACCTCTGGACTCCCCCGTAAATACACCAATGATTAGATACAACAATATACGTAATGGCTTCGTTGGAAGGGAGTATTTTGATGTTTAATTTATTTATCTATATGAATTAATGCCATTCGGCTTTTTTAAAAATAGTATTACATAAGAAATATAACATAATAATTAATAAATATATAACAGTATTACGAACTATATGATAACATTATTTAAAAAAGAAAGATTAGTGTGGCCTTGGTAGAAATATTAATTTTAAATTATTGTCTAATATTTATTTTTAATCCAGTTTAACAATGTACCTAATTTTATGAATTAACAAATCTATAGAGTAATTACCAATATAGGGCTTATTGCAAATAGTTTATACTTTCTGTTTTATATAAAAATTGGTATAGGTTAAAATATCATCTAAAAAATATACACGACTTTGAAATAACAACATAATTATTTTAAGTTATTATATAATTTTTTCATTCATATAATATATATTTGGAATATTGTATTTAAATAAGCTTATGGTTTTAGTTGTTAGGTGATATTATAAATAGATTATAATATACATCCATGTAAACATAACCTTAAGAAATTTATTCACCAAAATTATTTTATTTTTATCAAAATTACTAAAGAAATGGAGAAATATAATGGTTCATTATTTATACTTAGATAGATTATAAATACTTATAATTTTTTCACAGATGAATAATGTAATTATTGATCATCCATGTGATTAAACATTGAAATACAATATTATTTTATTGTTAATTGACTTAACACTAGGTTAATTTTTTAAAGTATTTGTAACTTGTAGGTTAGTAAATCAATAAAACTAAAGATATTAATTAACGAATATTTCTCCAAGTATACGATTGAGATAAGAAAACTTTTTATTCTTTTCAGATTGTGAGCTGAGCGAGGAAGCTTTATTGGTTTTACGGTGATGTGGTTTTTGCCCGAAAACCCATTTTCGGGGAGAAAACATGCTTAAAAAGTTTTATGCAGTACTTATATATAGATTGGGAATTGAATGCACAGATTGTACTTTTAAGAGTTCATTTTTCGAATTTTCCAATATAATATAGTTTTTGAGAAAATTTAGGCGTAACTAGTTTCGAATAAAGTATAAACTAAACTGATGTTCTTTTAGATTCGTAATATTTTGATTGAAATTTATTATATTATTAATGATTGCTTTCAAATTAAAATTTATAATATAATGTATGCTGAAGGAAAGAGGAGGAGAAGAATGCCGAAAAATGGCTAGGGGATGTAATAGAGATTGATAAGAGGTGGGCGGGTGTAAGTGAAAAGGATGCGGGAGATAAAGTTAAATGGAAGTAAAGGACTAGGGTGGCTGACCCCCAATAATTGGGAGAGAGGCGAAAAGAAGAAGAATAAGATGGCTAGTGGTTACTTATGTTTTTTTTTCATTATTATTAATTTATTTATAAGTGGAACATAGTAATAATATTTTAACAGTAGTCTCGTAAAACTAGGTAGGTATAAACTGTATATCTTTTTACATACATTTTTGTTTTTATTTTTACATTTAGTTTTTAAATCAAATAAAAAAATGTATTTATAAATGTGAATCGTAAAATTGATAAAATAATATATTTTACTTCAGTATTAAGTGCAGTATGGGAATTAGATAACAAAAAAGTCATTTAGATAAAGATAAATATAACAATACTAGGTACATTTTATCTAGTTAGTAGATACAGATAAAAGTAAATCAATTTTATCTAGATAGATATTTACATATAAATTCAATACCTATTATTTTTGATAATGTTTCTTATTTGAATGATGTAAAAATTGAATTAATGTTAATACATTTTTAAAACATTTTAATGAGCCTAATAAAAAATGGTTTAATACTTTAATATAACTTATTTTATTATACAAATTTATTTGTGCACATTCCTTTTTAGTGTTCACTGTATTGACCACCAATTATATGCCTATATAAGAGTTGATAGTTCATATATATTTGTATTTACCATTATTACTCATTATACCATTGGTATTATACCATTTTTACTCATTTTTGTTTTTGTATAACAAATATAATATTGTAATAAAAAGTAAAAATCGCATTTCTTATATTTTGTATAGAAATATTAATACTTAATAACTTTGGTTATTGTTTATTGTTAAATAGTTGGAAAACAAGATGAAGAACAAAAATAAGAATAATATAATATAGCTTATTATATTTTCTGACGTTGGAATAAGATAATAAGAAAATTTATTCAGTTAATGATAAGAATAACACAATTTTATCTAGTTACAGATAAAAATAACTGTATAGAATTTTATCTAGATAAAGATAATGTTATATAATATAAATGTTAGATAAATTATATTTTATTTAAGTGGTAGCTAGCATTGATTATGTATTACTAATTATAGTAGGTACCTAATTGCGTGGCAACTGGAGAAAAGTCATAGAAAATAAAATTAAAAATTAAAATGTAGGTAAATAAAATGTCAAATGTAATGAAACTTTTTAATGGGTATATTAAAACTGAGTATAATACATAATATATAAAAATTATAATTTAGACATTAGCGCACCACTTTCTTGGTGTTCTTTTAACGGTAAATTTATTAAAAGGACGTCGTACGCACGGTTTTTAAGGAGTTATGTATAGGCAATTTGTATGATATAGGAATAAAAATTAATATCTAATAATTTAGAAATATTTAAATGTATTTTTAAAGTAATTTAAAAATAGTCTTGTGTTAATTTAATTTTTCAATATCGTGTAATCACAATATATGTTAAAAAATGTGTTTACGCATTTTTTATATCGTAGAAAGATGAAATAAAAAATAAATTATAGAAAACAAAATTATTTAGTGCCCAACTAAAATTATTATAAATAAATTATTATGTGCATTTTTACCTTTTTTATGAGTTATTAAATAATATTTAATATTATTTATTTATATTTTACACATTTACTTGTTTTTTTTTATACAAATGTTAAAACTAAATAATATTTTATTAATACTTAGTTGGTTAAAAGTAATATAACTTATTACATTTTTCAATATAAAAACTGATTAGAATATTAAATTATTTAATGACAGGATCTTTGTTAAAGTAGTGGATAGAAGCCTCTTCCCCAAATGGTGATTTGAGGTGCCAACCAATATATTATATAATATAATGTATAATAATTTTCGTTGCTATAGATAACTTGATACATTGCGATGGTGGCGATGTAGAATCTGTGTTTATCATTAATTGTTTTCCCAAACTAATTTTACTGTTCGATCGTCAGCCATTGTCGTACAATAAATAATTATGGACTCGAAGCTATCTCAGATTGTGAAAACCTCAGATAATTTTACACATTTTAAAATTCTAAATTTAAAAATCGGCTTTGCGTCTGAAAAATATCTTAAAATATTGAAAAACAACAGATGCAATTTTTAAAATTAATAAATTATAATACATTTTTGAAGTATAAATATATTTCGCAATCAGATTTTTGATTTCCCCTATTTTCCAACCATTTTCTCCACGCTGTTAGGTCAGTATAAGGGGTAATTTTATGTTCTAAATTGACAGTGGTAATTATATTTACCACTATAAAAATGACCACTCTTCATGTTAACCATGTTAAAAGAATGGCTTCTTAAATGTGAAATTGTATGTCCTAGTTATCATATTATATGAAAATAACATTCTTATTTAAAATAAACACAGAATTATGCTCTTTAAAGTGTTATAACTTAAAAGAAACAAAATTAATTATTATGTAGTTTTTAATTTTACCATAATAATATACTGTGACATAAATCTACTTTCCCAGACACCATTTTTTTTATTAATTTTTTTGTTTAATGTAGTTAATGCTCTAATTTTAAAACTGCAATCAGAAAAAATTGGTCATTTTTCGTTTTTATGTAATAACGATATAAAATTTGTGAGTTGGGCATATTTAGGTAGATCGTGTGCTATGTATTGATTTGCATTATTTAAATTAAAATATTTTTATTCGAAACGCATGTATGATGATATATTTAATGATCTTGTATTTTATTGTTGAACAATATTGAAGTCAGAATTTATCGGTTGAACTTAGTATCAAAGTTTACTTACCATTTATGTTGGACTCACCCCCCCCCCCCCAGCGGTTCCGCCAATATTATGAAATTTTTGGTTATTAATATTATTTTGCCTAATTCTATTATATTGGTAAACAGTATTATGCATAAAATTATATATATATATATATATATATATATATATATTCATATATAATCATTTTTAATTAATAAAGAATAATTTATATGTGTTATGAATACTTAATTTATTTATCAAAGCTGCCTCCCACTCCTCCTATAATTTTTTGTGGAAGAGATCACTTGTGGTTTATCTCTCCTCTTTGCTTAGAGTTACTGATTAAATTGATAACAATGACAAATATATTATAAAAGCTTCGAAAAAAGTTTACAATAAGTAGGTATATAAGTCTAATAGTAATATTTATAATTATTATCATTTATCACAAATAATAATAATGCGGACCAATTTAATATATATTATTAATCGTGCTCCTCATACTTATCATACTTATAATGCGACTATGCATAATAATATATTAAAAGCAGGATCTTAAACTCGTTTATGAGGGAAGGGGCAGTGGTGTGAATAATTTTAGAAATTAAGTTAATAATTTAGAAAAGGTAATTTATGCAAATGTTCTTGAAAATCGAGAAATCTTTTGAAAAATGGTGATACGCAATAAAAATATAAATTTTATACTCTCAAATACTGATAAAAAACTCTCCAAGGGGTGATTGTCACGTGACCTCTCTTAAATACATCCCTGAATATATTGTATAGTGAGTAATGACGTACGACTAACTTTGTATAAGATTCTCATGTTTTAAATCCTATTATTTCAACTATTATGGCAAAACATTTTAAAATTAATAATTTCTTTATAAAGCTAGAAATTGATAATATTTTTTTTAATTTTTCGTTTTCATAATAGATGTCCCGGTTTTTAAATTTAAATAAATGGCAACCTATACTAGGAATATCTATTATTTATAAATTTATTTATTTTTAAATAAAGTAAATTTTTTTGTTCAATTGAATAATATTAGTTAAACTTGTATTCTGTATTGGATGTAATTAATACAATTTTACTAACTCAAAATGATATAATAATATTTACTAAATTATTACTTTAATTTATTTGTACTAAATATTTAAAATTGTATTGTATCTTTGTAGTAATTAGGTATAGTATTTTACTATTGTAGTATATATAGATATAGATAAGCAACTTACCTAATAGGTGCAAATATCACAAATTCTTATGGTGGTAAAGCCACAGCACCTACCCTTGAAATACATTATATATAATATTGTATAATTTTATAGGATTTTGGGTGATTATCGAAGAATACACATATCTGCAGTATCTCGAATATATATATATATATATATATATATATAGAACAGAAAATAATTTTATTATTATTAATTATGCTTAAAGAGAATAATTGTGTTATTGTGCATTGTGTTTAATGGTTAACGAAATTTACGATAATTTTTTTGTATAAGCAATAATAAAATGCTGTCCAGATACAAGTTGTGAAATTCATATATAAATCCATATAGTATAGTATAGTGCATTAATTGTTTTAAATTTAAATTTAAATTTAAAAAAAATAAAATTTATTGAAAAGAAATTGATTTATAATAATTTTCTGTTATTTTCAAGAGTGTTCCTTTATGTTTAAGAAAACTACTGGAAAATTAAAAGGTCTTTAAAGTACCAACTAGAATACATTTTATATAAAAATGTTCTTTATCTGAAAAATCCTACTTAAAAACTCCATATGTATATTATATCCAAAAAATGTATGGATAAAAAAAAAATCAATAATTGTAAAACTTATATAAGAGTATATTCCTCATTATCCTCAAAATCTAATACTGAGGAGTCATAACCTTTCAAAAATATATTATCTTTTATTGTCTTACAGATATAGTTGGAGATGTACCCGCGACTTTTGGACATTGTTACTTCTTCCGTATTGTGCCTTTGATCATTTGGTTAATAATTAATTTTATGAAGCTATGATCTGCTTTCCTTAACCTTGAATGGGCTATGAGTTTATGTATTCACGAATTTCTAGACTTTTAAAATCTGACTAGATATATAGTGGGATCATTGAATTTACGGTATATAATGTACCACTACAAACGACTATAAACCAAAAATATTCATCCCCAAACGAGCTCATTTAAATATTAATTAAAAAAGCAGCAACGACTTGCCAAAAAGTTTTTCGTACTGTAAGGTAATTAACTGATAGAACAAGCCCAGGCGATAGTGTTGGCGGTGGTGATGATGTCGGGCGCGTTTTATCTGTTCCGTCCATACACCCTAGACCACTGAATATCCTTTACTGTTTACATTGAACACGTTGAAAACTAAGGATATTATTCATTAAGTTAAAAATAAATTATAATTATTTATTTATTATCAATTGAAATTTTTAATCTTGATACTGTGCGAGTTCTAATTAAAATCTTTTCATAAATACGGAAGAAAATGCAAATGCGAAAATACAATTTCTAATTTAATAATACCTACCAGATATACATATAATAAGAATCAGATAGTATGTAACTTATAATTTAATAAAATTAGAGATGATTTTAAAATTTGCGGGTTCTTGTCACCTGTTCGAAGGTCATATGTTCGAAAATATGTCTTCATAAAATCATATAATGTTCAAAAATGATTACAATAAAGTATTTAAGTAAACAAAATTAATTTAAATTATTGATTTTATTTTTATTATAGAATAACGGGACGACTCCAGGTTATAAATTTTACATTTATTAAATACCTACATTATAAAAATATTTATATAGAAAAAAAGATTATTATTGGTGGTGTGCTTTTGTTATAATATAATAATCCATAATAGAGTTATTATGGAAATTAGTAGGAGAGTAAAGAATTTGAAAAATTCGGAAAATTCGAAAAATATTCGGATTGACGGATTAAAATTTTGAGAGAGTTCATTTAACTGAAAAGTAATTTTGAAAGGAATAAATGTTTTACTGATGGGTGTATTTGATCAACAAGGCTACATACATGAGAATAATTATGATGAGGACAATGGATCTATGTCTATGAACAACAAGCCGAAGGGAATTTCCTCTGAAGTCGTTCAATCATGGATTAGATGACGATAAACGAGGGGTTCCAAAGGACACTACCGTATTCATTAGTCACGATCAGTCGTAGTACAAAATAGTGGACTTTGATTTCGAGGTTCAATGAATAAATCCTAGAGCTTGAAAGCTTCACAAAAATATCCTCAATATGTTTATCGGATATAGATTACGGATGAGTATAGGTATAGGTATAAAACAAATCCATGTCACGTACATAGTCTTCAGTAGATTTGGTGGTGAAGTTATTAAATCAATAGATGGAAATGGGAATCAGGAGATGAAAGAAATACGTTCATGATAGAACATTTTAGACTATTGAGGACAAATCTCAGAGACTCAATCCAAGCAATTAGATGTTAGAATCAGCCTGAAGCATCAAGAAAGAGTCATCTCATGAAGAGATAATCAGGATTAGAGTTTTTCGGTGGAATAATTTAATATCGTCGGAAAATTGTTATATAAAATATTTAAATACTATTATTGATTATTTTTTAAAAAAATTGATCATAATTTTGACTATGATATAATATTTAATAATAATAATATCCTAATTTTAGTTTAAGAGATGAGCGAGAGAGCTATAGTAGGTAGTGGTTTTAAAATTATGTTTATTTTCCTTTATATTTTGGACATATCCTATAGTAATTTTGTATCTATGAAATTGTTGATTTTCCTAGTGATATTTTATTTAAAAAAAATGCGGGAACATAATGATATACTGGAGTACATTTTTAACTGTCTATATATTTATTTCACATTTTGGATAATACCCAAAATTGTTGTATTATTATACATATAAATGTACCTACAAATAATACATTGAGCATGCTAAATTTAATACAAGTACTATATAGGTTACAGGTACGTATCTAGATCATCATTTTTTTTTTTGAGGGGAGGGGGGAGAGCGTTAATTTTTTAGAAATATTTTTGATCCAAAAATGTATATGTATAAACTAATAGTAAACTAATAATAAAAATATAAAATGTAGACATAATAAATTCCTGTAAATAAACAGAAATGTATTTGAATAAACGTAAAACGTATTATTTTTTTTTGCTACTGGAATGACTATTTCTCTCTGACACACTAGTTAATTTTTTTCACAACTAATAAATTTAATAGGTTTTTCCTATCATTAGGATTTTTTTGCAGCCAACTTGTTAGCATATTATACCTACTAGAAATGTTTTGTTTATTCATAATAATAACTAATAAGTGTATAATTACTACAACAGTACAATAGAGTACAAAAATAAAACAGACAACAACAAATTTGATTTTTCAGTTAACAGGTAACACAATTTTATAAATTATATTATAAAAAGTGTAAATCAGAGGGTCAAAACGGGTTTTAACCTGGGTTGAAAACCCGTGTCACTCGCAAATTATTAAAACCGCGTTAAGCCCGAAACCTGACAAAAATGAAAAACGTCTTCAAACGCATAATCTGAAATTTTTTTTGAAACTTGGATAACGTAAATTGATAAATCAGTGAAATAGAAATATTAATATTAAATTAATAGTTCACGTGCCATATCTTTGAAATAATCTACTGGTTCCATTGTAAATAATATAGCGTAATTATATATTTTTTGATATATATATAGTATATTTTGTATTATAATATAAAATATTGAGTATTATAAAAGATTTACAATTTAAATATACCTATAATAATGCTTTAAGTAAATTAACAGTTTTACATCCTCTTATTTCCCAAACACTAATATCCTCAGGTTTAACCCTTAACATATTAGGGGAGTCGAAAATGGTTCTTGATAGCTACGAGAACGATTGGACGGGTCTAGTAATGGGTAATTTGGTAATGTTAATTGGACGACTTGCACCAGATGCCACCAACGAGAATAATCTCGTTGATTACCACATTTGCTACCTGGTAATCGAACCGGGACTTCGTGCGTCGAAAAATGGGTCGTGACCACTCGGCCACGAATGGACCCGTAATGCTTTAAGTGATTACATAAAATGAATTATTAATTGATAAATTATAATAAGATTTTTATCATATTTTGTTAGTTAAGAAAAATGTTAAAGTTAAAATTTAAAGAATTGTGTGTCCAATTGGCAAACAATAAAACAGAGATATATTCTGAATTAAATTTTTGATGAACAAAAAAGCAAAAATATTTTAAACCTGAAACTTAAAAAATTAACCCCAAAAATTGAAACCATTTTTAAATCCGAAATCCGTTAATCAGAAAAAAATTTAACCCATTTTAAATCCGAAACCGGTAACTCGGAAAGAGTTTAATTCGTTTTAAATCAAAAACCCGGAACTCAAAAAAAATTTTAGCCATTTTTCAACCTTGTAATCAAAACCCAGAAAAAAATTGAAGCAGTTTTTTAACCACGTACCAGGAACCCGGAAAAATTAAAACCGGGGTTTAAACCCATAACCCAAAACCTGAATAATTTTAACCCGTTTTGACTCCTTGGTGTAATCACTTAGCTTATCAGTTGATTGAAAATATCGCACCAGTAAAATTCACCGCTAGTAATGTTGAATACGAGAGGACCAATTTATAATAGTTTTATTATACAAAATATATCACATTTTTATTAAAATATCACTTTATCATCAAAATTTGTTTAGTCAGTTACAAAATTATAATAATTAATAACGGGTTTTATAGCATTCTTATAGTGGTGGGTAATTATTATATAATTATGTATAACACAAATTGATTAATTATCTAATTTGGTATAATATCATATGGGATTTTTTTTTTTTTTTGGGGGGGGGGCGATCGTTCCTATTGCCTCCTCAAATACGTGCCTGATAGGTTAATGTATTAAATTAATTTATTCAGTGGTAGCCTTTCGGGGGATTCTTTGAGACTGGGTCTCATATAAGGACTGGGTCCCCATAAGAAAAATAGTAACACAAAAAAATGGTTTTATTAAAAATGTATTATAATTTAATATTTTCATTATTATTTTAATGTACTGTTATATTATATTTGTACGTTAAGTAGGTAGACGATTAATTTCTTAAATAATCCAAACGGACTAAAAATACTGAGAACAGCTATGGTTGCCAATTCGACGAGTCTGCCTTTCGATAGTTTCATTTCTGTTTACAAACTGAATGTATGTTATACATGGTGACGGCCTGGGAGAATTACCCGTATTGTATAGACGTTATATTAGGTCTAGACTCTTCAGAATATATGTCATTAACGTATATCTCTGTGACACGATAATTCTCAAATTGTTTACTATTCTATTCAATATTGTTATATTATAATTAATTAAAACATTATTGATTAGTATTTTTATCATATTATTATTATGTTTATTTTTATTTTATTTTATTTTTATTTTTCTGTAAACACTTTTTCTACCAGAAGGAGTGCTCCGATCTTTACAAGCTTACCCAGTTTCCGGTAGCAAATTGCATCTAGTTGGTACTTTAGAGAGGTCATTTTTCAATTTTCTCAATAGTTTTTTAATGCGTAAGGAAAAACTACGAAAAAATGAGGTAAAAACGGCAAATATACGATTTTGTCAAATCGGGAATTTTCATTTCTTCGTAATTTCGAAAATAATCACTTGAAAATCTTGAAATTTACATCGAAAAATTAATTTAGTAATATATTTAAGTTGATTAAGTTTTTTTAAATTTTTTTTTATAGTCATTTAAATTTTTTCGACAAAATTATCAATTTTGAGGAATTCAAGTCCAAATAGTTGGTAAAATGACATTTTAAGACCTGTAAAAATTTAGTATAACGTTTGTCGTGCATTAATTTAACTAAATTTATATAATATTTTGTTCGTTTTCAATATTATATGTCATAAACTGAACATTCAATAAAATATACTGTATAATATTATGTAGTAA
>JAIPRL010012921.1:0-11331 GCA_025469235.1 Pemphigus obesinymphae
TACTTGTGGCACAGTGACAGGTAACAGTGGCATGCTGGCATATAAGTACATAAATGCCATTTAGATAACGTAGAATATTTGGTTGTACTAATCTTGTTATTATTTTAGGCTTTCTTTACCTATAAATCGTCGCTGTATTTAATAGCTGCCTATCAGTACATAAATGCTGTTTAAGGTAAATTATGTTTTTCATAGTCGAAAATCAATGAAATAAATCAAATATTTACAAAATATATACATATTTAAATTAGAATGATCTAAATCATATACAATTATTATCAGATTAAAAATAACCCATTCCAATATAAATATGTTTTTACAATAAAATCCGTTCCCTACTTATCAATTTTCCTGACCACCTGTATTAATTTTTTTTTATTTGTTCCTACATTATAATACAGTTTAAAATGTAAATATTAATTATTATAATTAAAATTTTACTTTTCAAAATGGTGGGAGTGCCCACGTCTTGTGTTTTTTAAATTTCCCAATAATGTTGGTCTTAAATTTCGAAATTGAACAACAGTTGAACTCTTATCATCAAAGTCTTCTGATGCTTTCACTTCATCATAAGAAGTTTTATCAGAATTTACAGAATCAAATCCTGTAAATAAATTATATTCATAAGAACTGTACTTATACCTTAAATAATTTCAACATTTATATATTAAAATTAGTTTTTATACTTTTAAATTTATATTGAAAAAATTTTAAATATACCATCTTCAATATCATCCTCATCATTTTCATAAAAAACATCATCATCATTATTGTCATGATTTTCATTAATGATGTCTTTATCATCATCATCATTTTGATCCATCAAATGATTTTCAACTAAATCATTACCTCCTTCATCTTCAATATCTCCATCATTAAAATCAGCAATACAATCAACAGGAAATTCTTCAGTTTTTTCATATCTCTCATCATCAACATACTCTATTTCATTACAAACTATTTTAAATGAAATATCTTGGTTATCTTGGTTGACAGGACTATATACAAAAAAATTCAAGATATTAGATATACACGTATTAAAGAAATTCATGTTATTAACCATCAGAAAAATTTTAAATAAATTTTATTTTGTATAAATGTATACTAAATATTTACAGTATTTGTTTACGAGGTGTTTTACGTGAACTCATTTCAACCATAAGGTGCGATTGTTTGGGTAGAGCAGAAATTTGAGGTAAAATAATCTCAGGAATCTGTGACACTATATTTGATTGTATTTGTAAACCACTAGAATCGCTATAACCCTGTCTGTTGAAGGTTGAGTTATCTAAACTTTGAATATTTTTAATTTCAGTTTTTGGTAAAATATTTCTTTGAATTCTATATAAAATATATAAAATGATTTTAACATTATATTTTTAAATTATTAAAAAAGATAAATGTTTACCCATCAACATCACGTTTTCTTAAAATACTAGGCCTCGGAGTAATAATTGGTCTAGATACATTTTGACTATTGGGTATACTTTGATCTTTATTATATCCAGATATGGGATCTATAAACCCCAATCAAATAATTAACAACATTTAATAATTTATTGAAGTAAATATAATTATTAAAGCCATTATTAGAATGAAATATATATATATATTGATTTTTAATACAAAATAACTTAATAGAATAGAAAGTTTTAAAAAGGTACACTAATTTTAATTTTGTAAAATAAAACATATTAGGTAAGTACATACATAACAATACAGAAAATTGAAATATTGTTTTTAACAGTAACTAATCACAGTTAAATAATATTATATTAAATAAGTATAAATAACTCTTATTAAAATAATAACATTTTTTTAAATAAACATGACCAATATGGAAGTATTACTGACATTTAAAATTATTTTAAAAGAAAAAAATTCACGATATTGTAATTTTTTAAACAAACAAATCCATTTTATACTTGATTCATCAAATCAGTGCCTGGGTTTAATGTAATATACACCAACCCCTAATTTAAAATATAATATTGTGCAGGTGATTTTTTTTATTGTACTCACTTAAATTTCACTGTGAATATTTATCTTCTTTTAAGTAAATTTGTTAACTTGAGATACTCATATAATATTAATAACGAGGAATATTGTATATTATATTTTTATTAATCAATATTTAATATTAATCCAGCAGTTAAATATATCCTCATATTAGCATTTAATGTAAGTAGAGTAGTACAGAGTGGAACATTTAAAGAATTAACTAATAAAATTAATTTATATTGAACTTTTATCTATTATATTAAATTCTAAAACATAAAAAAATTAGATATATTTGATGAAACTTCATTTTGTAAAATTTGTAGAAACTGATAATTCGATGAAAAAACATGTAATCATATAGATTAAATAAGATCCATCATAACACTTTGCCCTATGAAACACTTAGCCCCAAGTCTCCACTACTATAGTTTCCTTTTTAATTATTATTCATTTATAAATCTGATGATTTATGGTCGATAGTTCCCTATAATCAATTTTTAAATACTGTATGCACATTTCCTTATATATATATATATATATATATTTTATTTTTATAATATATAAATGAATATATATTAATTTTACTTAAAATAGTAGTTTATAGTTTATATTGCATGTGATCAACAAAAAAAAATATATATATATATATTTATTGACCTATTGGACGTGGTTAAAACTACTCTTTAAGACTTACCTTCCTGGTATATCTATGAATAATCTCTGAAATTTTCGTCAAAATCTGACAAGTAGATTTTGAATCTATAAATCATAACCATACCCATTGTTTTATTTATAGTGCGATTATTTTTTTTTAGGTAACAATAAATAATTCTATTCAGTGACCTCAGAGTAAAATTAAGTTTTCTGAAGAAGCAAGGGAATATTAAAATACACATTTTCAGATGAGTTAAAAATCTTCAACCATTAATGTGTATGCGAAATACAATGAGCAAAATAAATGGCAATTTCTATTTCTGACAAAAAGATCTCGATAGGATAATTTTTTAGTAGTAATTATTCTATTGTCCACTTTGTTCTAAATCCAATATTGACATTCAATCACTACAAAATTTAAAATTATTTTAAAATTTGTAACAGCTGTAACTCTAGTTAATTTTGGACTTAGGATAATGTTTTAAATGAAAATTGACTGAAAATATGTTTTTCTATTCAATTCTGTTATCAAAAGTTGACCCCCACTAAAGAATATATTGACTGGCAAAAAATATATTTTTTATGTATCAAATTTGAGACTCTTTTGAGACAGTTAGAAAATGTGTACAATAATGGATTTAAATAAAAAAAAGTACTTTCAGTCATTTTTTTCATAGAAATCATTGTTTTAAATCCTAAATTGACAATTACAGTTGATACAAATTTTAAAATAATCGGTATTTTAAATTTATAAACAATTGTACATTAATTAATATTGGATTTAAAAGAAAAGAAACCACAAAAATTTAACCCATATAAATCTGGTGTCAGAACCATGGGTTGCTATAAGAAAAAAAAAATGCAAGTTATATTGTGCATACACACTCTGAAAGACAGAAAACTATCCTGTGTGGGAATATTAAATTAAAAAGTGGGTTCCATTAAAGAAAAGTATAAAACCTAAAAAATATGAAATATTTAAAAATTAATATTCACAGAAAAAATCAAGTGAGCACTTTAAAATAGCCACCTTGTGTTAGATAGTATTGATTGTTTATATTTAAAGAAAAATTGTATGTATTGACTTTTATTCTATGTAAAATCATATTTTGATCAAATGGTCATCACTATTAGTATCCAAGAACAACTAAATAAAAGTAACTACTTATGTGGAATTCCATTTTTCTTTTTATTAAAATTATTATCTTAAGAACATTTGTAAAAATAATATTTATTATATAGGTTAATACTAAAAGACAGAAATAAATTATTTTATCTTAATAGATTTATTATTAGATATTATTTTGAATAAATATTAATTTACCACGAATAACTGGAAGATTAACAGGAGCACTTTTGTAATGGTAATTTTTAGAAAAACGAGCAAAATCATTTTGTGTATATAGTGGAGATGTATCAGACATTGTGGGTGTGCTAGACACCATAGTTCGTCGTGTAGTAGCATAATCTGGTAAATAATCAAAAGTTGCTGAAATGAAAAAATTAAAATTAATATTGCTTAAATTAAATACAATGAACTCAATTAAAGAATTAAATTTATATACCAGTTTTTTTTATCACTGAAAAATGAGTAATTGGTGCTGATGATGGAATTGGAACAATCTGTAAATTGAATTGAATCGAACAATTTAAATCTCAAATTTATATTCATTTGCAATGTATTATTTATATAAATACAAAACTTACTTTGGCAGGAACTGTGTCTCTGGTGGTATGAATGACGGGTGGTACAGGTGTTATCATAAGAGACGGAACAATATAAGGAGATTCCATAGTTGACCTAGACGATGAAACAATAGCACTTTGTTGCAGAGCTATCATTTGGGATCTAGGTGAAAACTCAATTGCTTTTAAAAGAGAATCATTTTTCATTTGAACCTAGCAAAATGAATAAATATATAAAATATAATAATATTACATAGGAAATAATTTATTTAAAAACAAATTTTCTTAAGTATCACTTAGAGGACAAGAACTTGGGTTCATTTGCTGTACCTCTGTCTAACTAACTGATGAATTATGCAATATACATTTAGCATTTTTATCACGATTTTGTAATTTTTAATATTAGAGGATATTAACCTATTACTAAATTATTAGACAAGATCTTTATGTATGCCGTAGCGGAGAATTATTACTTGAATTGTAATTTTCAAGAGATGTGTATGTATTTAAATAAATGGAATTTAAAAACATTTACCTATATCTCTTTAAATAGTAAAATTTCGGTAAAGAGACGACTATACAGCATGGATAATGACCACGTCTATTAATTAATTTTAAAATTTATATTATCAATTGGTTAGACAGGGACAGCAAATACAGGTATCACATTTTCTTGAGATAAATTAGTAGTTTTTTAGAATTCCCTGAAAACTCATTAATTTTAAATTATTATAATATCTTTATAAATAAATTTTGTATTAGGTATATTATATTCAAAAAACATATTAAATTAATTATATAAACAAAAAAAAAATTCTTATGATATCAATTGAAAAATACTTCTTTGTGACATACTTGTGAACTTGATTGCTTGGCAGGGTGTAATATAAATGGACAAATTCGGACATTGTCACAAAATTCCTGTGCCCTTAACGTTGGTATACCTAATCAACAGAAAACATACATCAATGTATGAATGATTGAAAGGTAAAAAGGTGTAATTCATATTTATGAACTTATCAGTAGAGCAGAAAAAAAAAACATTTAAAATACTTTTTTTATTTAAATGGTCTATAAAATTTTATGAATCCGTATTTTTAAAAAATATTTTCAGGATGTAAACTTTTTGATTATGTAATATAAATAATAATGAGTCCCCAATAAAGTTTATCTGTAATTTTAATTACAATTATTATATAGGATGTAGGTGTATTATATTAATAATAATATAAAATAATAAATAATAAATAAAAATAAAAATTTGGATATTAACATTACATTTATATATACATATATTATTGCATCTTATAATGTTCTCTTATCAGTACGTTTTGCTTTTAATTATATGCTTAATAACTATTTTGTATCATGACTTTTTGAAATTATGTTGCAATTTTTATCTGGTGTTTTTTTTTAGCCGCTCTTTCTAAGTGTGCATCTTTTAAATGCCTTCTTTTATAAGTTAGCTTTGTATACTAACTAGGTTTTGCCATCACATTCAACTTCTCATTGATTGTTTTTCTTATTAATTGATTTTTGTAAAGTCACACATATAGTTTTTAAATTTGTGTTGCTTGGAGACTTTAACACCAATAGTCTTATTTTTAGGAATATTGTTTCTACCTGGAGACTTTAACTCTAGTTTTTGTCATACATTGTCCACTATTTCTTTAAACACTAGCAAATCTTCACCAATTCAAACCAGCTCGATATGCTCTTAAAAGCTATTAATCAAATATAATCTCAAGACAAGTTATTAACTGGTCATAAAACTCGAAGTTAAGATCTAAAAGCCTGTTTCAGAGATCCATTTTAGATTATTTTGATTATATCTCTTAAAGTAATTGATTTACACAAAAGGGTCGACATTTTAAAATCTAAATTTTTTGCTTTTGAATCCTGTATATCTTACTGTTTTCTCTACCTAAGTTTCTAAATTTATTAAATAATTGCTCAGATCGGTATAAGACTAATATGATTGCACATGTTTTACTTGAATCTATATGAACAAACCTCTCAACAAGAATTAATAACGATAAATTTATATTTAGAGATATTTTTATTAAACTCTTTAACATGTTGAATGTAGATGTCGGCGAATAATCAACATACCTATAATGTTCTCTGGGGCGGATATCGACATTGTTGATGTGTATATTGGCGATTTTAGGTTTACGTAATGATGCATTATTTTCCTGCTATCGTCCTATTCCCATCCCGCTACCATTACTGCTACAGTGTGTGGGGACCTTAAAAGGTCAAAATTACTCGAAAAAAAATGGTCAAATCTGAATCTGATGTTAAACGTACTTATAGTCATTTAAAAAATTGAATTTCGCACCGTGTAAAAGTATAAAAGTTCACAAAGTGTAGATTTCAGTACCCTCTAGACCTCCAGAAAAATTAATTTAAATACAATGTCATCCGGCTGAAATATTTAGTGTTACCATAAAAGATGATCACACTGTATATAGATGTGATAGATCTCCTGCAACTATTTCTTGTGAATGGGAAGATGGTGTTGTTCTCATATTGATCTATATAAAGCACATCTATCCTCAGTCAATTATATAGTACAACTAGTGGCTTATTTTCAACTTTTATTTGGGGAGGGGGTCCATAAAATATTAAAAACCAATTATTTATATAACAAAATATCTTAGTTTATTAACTGTAAAGAGAAGAGGGGTGTCTGGTCCATTTACCATTTTAGTAAATAATACTCATTTTTAAATATTTTGTTTGAATTTTGTACTTTTCGAAATTGTTAGTCTTAATTACATTTTATTTTAAAAGTTTTAGAAAATTTTTGTAAAATATTTTGCATCATATTGAAAAAATGAGATTATTAAGCATACAATAAAAATGAGTAACAAAATACCTTTTTCTATTTATACATTTTTCCTAATTTTCTAACAATTATATATATATAAAAAAAAACTGTACAGTAAATGATAAGGTTAGATTATTTTAAGATATTATTTTAAAAACTAAGATTGATTTTAATTTAATATTTACTTATATCTGACGAAAAAGTTAACAGACTTTGACAGAATGACAGAAATACTACATAAAACAAACAACATGATAGGCCAAGAGAGTTATAAAATATAATATTAAAACATTTACATTTGGTATACTTTCAAGTTTTGTTTGATAAATTTTCTTTAAATTATAATGTTGATTATTCCATAGTTTAGTAATCAATGATAAAAGTACCTAAGGATCACAGCCTAGTAATAATAATAGTTAATCGAAATTTAATTACCAAAAAATATGTGTACATAAATATTTAAATTATTATTAAATCCTTTTTTTTTAAGCTTGAGTAAAATACACAATTTGTAAAATATCTATTATTTTTTTTATATTTATAAAGTGTTTAGAACCAATATTTTCGGATATATGAAGTATGTATATAACCCATAGTTTTGTGTATTTTCAAAAATCGACAAATTACCTTCTGATAAAATTTTGTGCAAAAAAATGGTACAAATAAAAACATTAAATCATGATGTCAAGACTTCTAATTGATAAATTGTTCACAGAAAAATATAAAATAAATAAACATTGTAAAACAAAAAAATATTTCACAATTATATATTATATTCATTTTTAGGGTATTATTTTTCTTTTTCAGCCATTACACTCTATTTCCAGTTTTATTTAAAAATTTTATCTACAAAAGTTAATTATAATTAATACCAAAAGTATTTAAGTAATATTTAATAGTAATATTTTTTGATTCTAGAAGGGATACAGTATCCCTGGACCCCCTCCCCCACATAATTACGCCACTGAGTACAACAGTACCCATCCTATTCTTTTATTTCCTGTGATGACTAGAACTTTCTTTTCTTTTCATAGACCAATGGTCATTATGGTTTCTATTATTCATATTATTTTCTGCCTCAACACCTCTGTTCTTGAAATTTTTTTTCATGGATTATTTCAAAATAATATCACTAATGTACATAGTTAGATTTAATATCTAGCATAATTATTTTTCGATTTATAACAATTTGTTGGAAATAAATAATTAAAATTGACATACCTAATCATATGTAAAATTATTAGATCTTTAATATTGTTCTAGATCATTTTTGCATTAGAGATGTTAAAAACAAAAAAATTAAATTATATTCTTACAATCCTATGAAAATTTTAGTATATAAATTAATCGTATAAGTACTTTTAATAAAATTGTTTAACTATTAATTTTGTTTTAGTACATTTTTGTCTAAAACCATGGATATGTCATAAAATAAGAGAATGTGCTCATACGATGTAGATGTACCTACATAATAAAACTAATGATATATATGTTGTCGCTTATATTCTTTTGCCACGGTTAAATATCTAGGTGATGACCTATATCACCTATCTATATGACAGCAATATTTACGTTTTCGTCCAATTGTGCCATTCATAGAATATAAACTGAAATTGTGATGTCAACTGCTGAGGATTTTTAAACATACTCGTATATCTATATATTATTAATTTCATCAGAAAATGACGTAGTACACATGTACAGTTCGAATTGCTTACATATCTAGATATTTGCCATGCCTTTTGCTTGTTAACCGTCAATATATATGTAAGTAAATATTAATATGTTTTAAGTTTATACTTATTAGATTAAAACCAAAAAGTATATTAATTAAATAAATATTAAAGGTTTTTTGGATGAAGTATGAACATTAAAAAAATAATATAGTAATAATGTGATTTATCAGAAATAAAACCAATGTGTAGAACCTAAATATATTTTTAATTTCATAAACAAGTATGAAATAAAAAAACAATTACCTATTACAATAACTAAAATAATAAACATTTTACAAGATATGATCTAAACTAAACATAAGAATATGAACTAACCTGGTTTTATTATGGAATTTCCAATTTGTGAAAATTGTGTAGGTCTTGATTGATCGACAACTTTATATGCCTAAAAATTAAAAAGAAAAATAAACATATATTAATAAATTTATTGTCATACAGATATCGTACACAAATTAATATAACAAAAGACACATTGAATAATGGGGAAAAACATCAGAACAACTGAAAATCTATCAGTAATTATGTATTATAACACCTAGTTGATTTTAATATGATTAGAAATACATATTACATTGAGAAAGTCTCGGGTAATTATATAAATATGATTTTTCATTTTATAGTTAAAGGACTATGAAAGGAAATAACAAGATAAATGATAGAACAAATAAAAAATTGATTTTTAACCAATTATCCCATGTAAAATATGGAATTTTAGGTATGCCAGTGACATTACATTTGCACTACAATCATAGAACAATCATTTAAGTTCCATAAGAAGTGTTGTGTGGTACTTTTTAAAAATCTATACTAAAATTTTGAAAAAATATAATCCTTAAGATGACATATTAACATTTTTTATAGAATTATTTTGGGCGATGGAAAAATTTGAACATTTCATTAATATCATATTCTCTATACTTCTACTATCTTTACAGTACGTAACTATTGTAATAAGGCTGTATTGGTGGGGTACGGGGTAGAATATCCAAAGGGTCTGGACCGCTCCACAGTTTTTTTAATTGGATAAAAATATATATCTACCAAAATCATATACTTCTCTTAATTATTATGTGTTCACATATACATGTGAATTATAATTGTAATTACCTATATATAGATTATATTTTAATATTTGTTTATGATATACAACTAATTAGATATATTTAATTATATTATATTTGTTTTCACTATGCATATGCATATATTTTCCAGAATAATAATAATTTGGCGATTATGTGTCGAGTTGTTATGCATGATATGTAAATAAATAACTATTTAATATAGAAAGTATGGTCAGAAACAGTTTTTAACAATTAAATTTTTTTTCTCTTAATTTTAGGAATGATATTTTTTCATATAAATTTTTACAGAGTACAAAAATCTCTCAGATGTAATTATATAACAACAAATAGTGGTACTATTTTTAAATTACTTAAAAATTTTTTTAACCTTTAGGTACCTACAAAACTTTTTAAAATGAGGCATCTTCTTATAACCTGTCCAATTCATTTGTGTCCTCGGTGATGTCACACGTTTAACCAGATTAGAGGTAAAAAATATTAATTGAATATTGTGTGATACCTACATTGTGTGATTTTTATATTATCATAGATATTATTAGATAATCTATATTTTGCCAATATTTCATAGATATTAACTTTAACAAAAGGTATGTAGGCAACAACACATCTATGCTTTCAGTTTTAATAACCCCTACAAATTAAAAAATGTAACGGTCTCCAAGGGTACAGATAAACTGGCTAGGCTATAACACAGTATCATGTGTTTTTGGTGATTTTGACTTTTTTATTTTTGAAATAATAAGTGTGATTAAGCAAGATAATAAGTGTTTACTAAAAATCAACTATGTATTCTGAAAAAGTAAAATAATTTGAATTAAAAAGGTTAATTAAAAGGTTTGAATTAAGTATTTACAATAGACACCTAGTATTTGAGAGTCACAATATCTGTGTACAAAGTCTGACCGACTACATTTTTATATACGTCATTATTATTTCCTTTTTAGGTTCGTTCTGGGTACAAAAGGAATCTTTAGGCTATTGTAATTTTATTTTAGGGAGAGGGATATGTGGAACGTTATCACAATTTTGGCGTGCATCACTTAAAACTATTTTACAGTAACCTGATAAAAATAAACCACCAGGGGCGTTCGCATCTATGGCCACATTTCATTATCCCGACTATAACTTATTTATAGTTGTTTTAGTATTTTAATTATGAAAAATTTAATGAGTTCCTATACGCTATCTAGAGCAAGTTAAACATCAGGCAACCTTCTGTGCACATATATTTGGGCAAGTCTAGAGCCATACAGGAACTCTAGTGTTTCAATAGCTGCAGAATACATTATTTCATATGATTAATACAGTTAAGTCACAAATCACGAGTAAAGCAATTACA
>JAIPRL010012922.1:0-11328 GCA_025469235.1 Pemphigus obesinymphae
ATGATTATAATATTTTTTGATAATATTATTTTCAATTTAATAATAAAATGTTGTTGGCTCTATATCAACAAGATTATTGTCAATTTAACATATATTTTAATTAATATGATTGTGGTTTTTCTTTCAGCGCATGTGTGTATATGCACCATCGGCCGACCGTTTAGTTCGTAGTGCGCGCACTTACATAAAGCGCAATGATCATTACGCAGTCGGCCGATAGTTGGCCGACTTTTTCATCAAATGGGAATCGGGTTGTCCATTTGATAGTTTAGTCGGCCAACTTTAAATCGATGTGTGTGCGCTCTCCCATACATTCGCGTGCCCATTAACAAACCGATCAAATCGTCGGCCGATTAAAAGTCTGTAGTGTGCGCTAGCTCTAAGAATTCAATTAATTACAATACAAAATTATTTTAAAACGTATTGTTAAGCATATTATAAGATAAATTAAAATATAAAAAATACATAAACAAAATTTAAAAAATTATTATACAATTTAACTTGTTATTCGCGTTCTAACGGGATACTCGATCTTGAACTTTTGATATTATCGATTCCGTATTAGATTTTATAGTATGGACACTGCTACTCTCAAGTCTGATTCCACGTTTAATATTTCGTCCGATATTTGTTTTTTATTACTGTAAGGGCTGAAAACACACGAGTAAGTAGATGTTGGAAGCGTTGATACCGCTATTATTGACATTTGCCATTCTTCATTTAAGCGGTTCGTTCTGCGAATGTGTATTTTTATGCTCAAGGAGAAACATTCGTATTTCATCTTTAAGCTCGAAAATTCTTAATAATATTTTACCACGGGATAACCACCAAACTTCAGTGTGAAATGGTAGTTTTGTATGATGTCAGATCCCATTTCATCACAGAGCACCGTGAATAACCTAGAATTTAGTGCTTTTGACGTTATCGTACAGACATAGAACGAGATAAATAATTAACTTTATTTTATTTGTAAATAATGTGGAAAAATCATTTCGTCTATTATTATTTTTGGCGACCCCCAGTGGTTGAAAACCACTGCTCTACAACATTAAGGAGACTATATTGTTGTCTCGTCCGCGGTGACACGCGCGCACCACGGTAAAATCGGATTTTGTATTTTCAATTTCGTGAAAATATCGGTCGATTTTAGAATACGATGATCCTCCCCCCCCCCTTTCCCCGATGTCATAATCAATATAGTGAACATTTATCTTCGACGCGTTGGAATTGTGTTTTCGATAAAAAATATAACTTTAAGAATATTCCGTTTCGAATTAAATTTATCGAAAAGATAATTCCTACACGTCATAGATTATCGTGTTCTCTTCGTTAATATTATGATGATGGGTCATACTAACAGTCATAATTAGGGCTGGGATTTTGATGCAAATGCATCTTTTTTCCTAGTGTTTTGAAACGTTGGTCCGTAAGTATAACATGTGATTTGGGTGATACTGATTATTTTAAAGTATTTTTTTTTTTTTGCATTTTTTGACAAAATTAAACTTAAATGTATTTTTAGAGCATTTTTTGATGTTTTTAGTGCATTTTCTTAGTTTTTAGAGCATTTTTCACAATTTCTTCATAAAATGAACGAAAATTGTTGCGATTTACAAGAGACTTTCGGCAAACTGACTTATAATCATATCCGAAAATCGACCAATTGTTCACGAAATTGGAAATACGACTTGTATTATATTGCCAAGTAAGTATATATCGAATGTCAACTGTTTTATTTTGGAAAACGATTTTAAAAAAACAAATCGCTGGCTTAGAATGATAGGGTGGTGTTTCAAAATGTTTGAAAAGAACGTTTTTAATATTGAATTTAAGACATTTTTTTACATTTAATTTAATGTATTGTCTTTATTTGAACGGACCTATATGAATCTCTGCAGTTTTGGAGGACGCTCTTCCGGTCATTTTCAATGGTAAAAACTAAAAACATATTTTCGTAAATAAACCGGTTCTTAAAGTGATTTTAGAGTTAAAATATGGGTATCAAATCGATAGATATGGCAACATTTTAGAATGAACCTCATTTCGGTGTTTTAATTTACTAACTAGGTATATTATACAATATTGTTTTATTGTCGTTTAAAAAGTTATTTTTCATTATTTTCAAATCACATTAAATAACTGGTTTTTTAAACTAATGAATTGAAAAACTGAAATGAGGTTCACTCTAAAAATGAAATGTTGTCCTCTGTTAATTTAATTGGTGTTTTAACTCTAAAATTACTTTATGAATCTATTTTAACAGTTTTACATAAACAATAAACATAGGTACATACTTTTTTAAATAAATATCATTATTACACAACAATAAAAAGTAGTGATGACACAGAACTATATTTGTATTAAAATTTATTTTTTATCGTGTGTTATGCATTTCAATATTTTTAAATTAATAGATTTTTACATTTCTTAAAATGTCTTAAAAATTACTATACGGTAGGTACTCCTTAAGATCTGAATGTATAGTACCCTCTTAACTTACATAATGTATTAAATGTGCATATTAAACATTTTAATGAGAAGGTATGAAAAAAGAAGGTTTCAAAAAAACTAGATAAACTATATTATTTTTCAATTTTGAAATGCAATTTATGACTTAAAAAAAATTTGCAACGAATATATTTTTATAAGAATTTTCATGTTTTGATTTTTAAATCTTTTGCGAATAATACCCGAGTACGAGTAATAAGTATTCAAATTTAAGTCTCCGTGGAGTTGAGAATAGCGTAAATGTAGAAAAATGAGTTAATATAAATTTAAGTTTGCGGGTTAAGTTGAACAATTTAAATTAACTTAACTTTTCACATTTTAACTCGTTAAGGCCCAGCAATTTAAAATCATTAACAGTTGTTAACCATAGTTACACAAAATTTGAGATCGAGGAGACATTGTTGTTGTTGTTAATCTACTCGAGAACAATAAACGATTTATTCTTTGTAATTAAACATTATTTAAACTTATATTTGATGAATATGGACATATATATTACTTAATAGGCAAAAAATTCGATAAAATGTAGATTATTTTTTTTATGATAAAATATTCATGGATCCTGGCCCTCTCTAACTTAAAATTTCTGGTTCTGACACTGCCTCAGGTACGGTCTGCATATTTTAATAATTTACCAATATATTCATATATTCATGAAATAATATACTATTATAATATACTGTGCACATTGTTTTTAGTTTTTGACACGACGGAATTTAAATAAAGTGTGATATATATCACACTTTATATATAAGTTATATATAAGTAAGTACACTGGTATTCATCAAATCATTATAATGTTATTGACATTAAAGACGTTTTTTAAAAAAAATTTTCGCTTACCGTTTTTCAAGCCTTTTTTTTTTTTTTGTCCGTATCCTCTTTGTCCCTTCTATCTTTAATACATGTCATGTTTACCAAATGGTTTGGTAATAACTGTAGAACTTGGTAGTTAACGAAAAACAGCCAACGTTAATAAAAAAAAAGTTTAAAACGTACACAAAGTTCAAAAATAATTACTTTTATTTACTAATATAGGGTTTTAAGTTTTATCTTCGAAGCTAATTTTGACAGTATTAATTGGAAATAAAGTTATGACACAACGGACCAAAAACTTTGAACTGCCATTACTGTAACTTAAATATAAAGAATAATTTCTGCATTCATTTATTATTACTTAATACTTGCACATATTATTCCTTATTGATTTTTAAATATTTTGCACGGTGTTAATAATCATTTTAAATACAACATACTTTGAGCTGAATATAATTTATTTTTATTTCATTTATTTCAAAGGTATATTAATATATTTGTTCTTTCACAGATTATGTTTTAATTGCATATTATGTATTAAGTCTAAACGAACTTTAATTTGGTATGAATATGATATAATCAGTGGTCAATTTAAGAAAAATGCCTACGTTACAAAAAAATATCATTCAATAATGTAGGAAAATTTTATTTTAAAATAAGTTGTTTTATTTCGAAAAAATATTACAGCACAGTCATTTATGAATGTTTTAATGTCTGATATAAAAAGAAAAAAGCAAAAATAATTACAACAAATAGGAAAAAAAATTAGATTAATATTATATAAATATTTCTATGATAGGAAAATAGGACAAACAAAGAGAATATTGCATAGGAACTAGTTAGGACGAAAGGTGATGAGAAAAAAATAATGAGAAGGAAAAAGATAATATTATCAAGGTCCAAGGTGTAGACGAAAATGAGTTACGGTTAGGTGCCTGGTCTAAATCAAGGACGATGAAGGATGATTGGTGACCCTAGTAGCACCAGAACTCCTCAGGAAAAGTATACAGGATTACTTTTCAGGACAGTAAGGAATTCTCATAGAATACCAATAGAGTCCTCCTGGATATCGAATGTTAGTCCCAAGGAATCCTGTTTAGAGACCATCAGGAATCAAGTGGGAACCAATAAAAATTACAAAAATAGTCAGCCCCACTATTGGTTAATTTGTATTATTTACACATATAATGTATATTTTTTTTTTAATTAAAATAAATATAATGTATTAGAAAAAATAATATATAAAAAAAAATATGTTTTGAGAGTATTCAAAAATAGATTATAAGTAACGACTGGTTTCGACCGGAAGTTTGCAAATGAATAATAAAAACAAAAAAGAAATAAAAAAATATGAAAATTGTTAAACATATAGTACATAGAATATACTATATATACAAATAATAAGCAGTGGCGTCATTTGAATTTTTTTTTTTTTTAATACACATATTTTTATGTAGGTGGCGTACAAGTCGTGTGCTGACATTTGCTGACAAGAGGGATGGGGGGATGTCAAAACCATACTGACGTCGGCAGAAATAAAAAATATAAATAAAAATACGTACATAAATATATACCGACTTATTTTTATCAAAACATGTAACGAAATTTTTCATTTGTTCTTAATTCATTCATAAAAAAGTCGGAATTCTTTTTTCTATGAAGATATTTTTATGGGGATATAGATATCATATATCATATAGATATGTTGGCGTAATAAAGTAGGGGGTCTGACATTTGCTGACAACGGTGAGGAGGAGGTCTAAAAAGGCAAAAAACGCCCCCTAGCTAAGACACAAATCGCTTTCGAAAATTTTAATGCCATTCTAAAAACGTAAATAAGCAAAAAAAAGTCATCAACTTTTTTTCTAAGATTAAGAGTCGGGTCAACCAAATTTAAAAAACAGTCCGAACATTTTAAAAAGCAGGCCAAATTACAATAATTTTTAATTTTAAATACGCAAATGTATACCCTGCGCGGTCCAAACGACGCCACTGATGATGAGAAACAAATGATTAAACGATGACTAGTAACATAGGTGTTCGAAAATTATATATCGTTGTCTAATGTGTATTGGTAAATATCATTATCTTTAAAATTCATTTATATATTTAAAATAGATATTATGTTTTACTCCATTATAAATGATTATTTCTTCTAATACTGAATTAACGTATTTACATAATATTTTTTTTTTTTTGGTTATTTAATGTTATTAAATCTTTTTCTAGATTGAAATGTATATTATGATTAAATTCTAAGACGTGCTTAGAAATAATATGTTCTTTGTATCGAATTTTGAAACGTCTACTAATTTTTCCAATGTAAGATTTACGTAAATTATCATAATTGTTTGAAGTTTTATTTGTACATTTTTAGTTTTATTATTTATGGTTTTAACTGAATTAATATTATTTCTAAATGCAATTTTTATATTATTACTATTATTGTTTAAAATATTGGCAAATTTACCTGATAAAAAGTTATGGTATTTCATAGAACAATAATTAAATGAATTATTACTAGGTACCAGGTACCTAGTACCTATGCAATTTTAGTTAAATTTTTTTGTAAATTTCTTTGATTGTATATATATATATAAGGAAATATTCTAATGAATATTCCTATGTCACAAATAATGATTAGAATAATTTGGAATTATCGTATCAGTTTGAGTGGGGTATGTATTAAAATAGAATTTATTGTTAGAGATATTTATTGTAAGATCTAAGATGTTAATTTTATTATCTATTTGTGTTTCAAGTGCAAGTTGGATTTTCTTATTAGTTTCATTTAAATTCTTAACCGCATAACTTCTGCCTGTATATATTTTAATGAGATAAAAGTGTCATTAATATTTCTGAAATAAGCTTTTATGTATATTGTTTATTTCCTTAGTGGTTAAAATGTAAATGGTAACATAATTTTCCGTGTATAATTTAAAAAGCAAAGCACTTAAAGGACGAAACCACAATTTTGGGAATATACATTTTCATTATACCTACTCGAAATAATTTTGACCAATTATAATGTTAACGAAATGAATATTTCATTAATTTATTTATTATTAAAGCCACTAATACGTGTAAGTTTATCTTTGAGCATATTTAGTGCTTCGATTTTGGATTAGAAGTATACAGGTTCTTTACGTTTAATGAAATCGTTTTACATCCTGGTACAATATTAACTTTTGTTAATTTTACCTAAAAAAAATCGTATGTATTCATTATTGAGTAGGTAATCTGTAGTCGTAATTAATTTGCGTTTAATAAATTAATCTAAACAATTGGCTAAATGATATGATGGAGTAGTTTTACAATTGATAAGAGGTCGATAAGATGATTTTCTTTATATAATTTATTTAATAAATGGATGTAATTATAGCGCAGTTATCTATTCATATTGCTTGGTAAAAACGATTTTTTTTTTTTTTTTTTTTTTTAGCATAAGGAATTATTTTAACAGAATATTTGATTAATTAATTCATATTTTTATTGAAAATATCAGCATGATTATACCAT
This sequence comes from Pemphigus obesinymphae, assembly GCA_025469235.1. Classification (NCBI taxonomy): domain Eukaryota; kingdom Metazoa; phylum Arthropoda; class Insecta; order Hemiptera; family Aphididae; genus Pemphigus; species Pemphigus obesinymphae. Next base: position 6,844 of record JAIPRL010012922.1, read on the forward strand.
CATAATTGAATATTATTACTATTTTTTTTTAAATTCTGATGTTTTGAAATGGATATCATCTTTACATATGCGATAATAGCATTATATTCGTTCCAAGTTTATTTGAAATAATGTAAATAATTTTGACGACTCATATAGCTAAACTATTGCATTTTAGGATTTTATTTTTATTATTTATATAATATGTATTAGTAAATATTATCTATTAATTTATGACGTGTATATTTTCGATTATTATTGAATTGTGCATTTCACATTGTATTAAATGTTGTTTTGCTTCTCTAAAATTGAATGGTTGATATTATAAGTTAAATTTATTACCTTATTTAAAATATTTAATTAATACAAATATTTACCAGTACATATTACACATTGGTAAATAATTTTCTAATAGCTGTTTTAATATATTATCTACGTTACTAGCCATCGTTTAATAATTTGTTTTTTTATTATTAATATTGGCGATAGAAAGTAAATAAGCTGTGCCACTGTGCCACGGGCCACTGCGCGTTATCTTAAACGTGTTATTTAACGAACGGATCTTCGCAGGAACAGAAATAGTGCGACGAGTCGTATTTTGAGATATGGTTTTTATCACAGTTGTTATCAACTATAGTTTATCATTATACTAATTTTATATTTACTTTTTATTTTAATTTTTAATTTATACAGTAAGAACATTTTTGATTGAAACTGTTCCGGCAATAAACGTAAATAATATTATCATACACAAGTTTTAATTAGATTGCCTAATGAAATATTTAAAAACAATAAAAATTAATAAGTAATAAAAAAGCAGATAAATGATAAAATGTTTGTCATTTGGAAAGTCTCAGTGCATAGTACCTACTGTATAGTCATAGTTCAATCATGGTAGATATGAACGTGATTTGGTCACTCATAGATAATTTTCCCACAAGACCATTTTTATTATATATTAAATATTAATTACTAGATTTTATTAATGCTTGGTATAAATGCTTTCGTCAATGAAAAACATATTTCAACTTTTCCCACTATTTAATTTTTTTGTGTTTGATTCTGATCGTATTTAATTGAATTAATTTAAAACGAAAGATCCAAACGGAACTTTATAATGAATATCATTTCATTAACACAGAACTGTTTTAAAGTTAAATGTATTGGTTATTAATTCTATACTATGTTTTGCTGTAAAATGGTTTTTGTAACTTAGAATAATCTAAAATCTTCCTCACAACTTTCAAATGTGTTTAACATAATATTATGCTGATAATTTGTAATTTTTTATATATTACGATGGTAATGCACACTATGTCACTGATAGGATGACTAACTAAAAATTAAATTCTATGAACTTTCTAGGTATTTGATTTTAATCTTTTCTATTTTATTTTTCCAATTTTCCCAAGCACAAATCTAGCTAACTGCAGGATGCACAAAATTGATAAACCTAATTGATAACAATTGTTACAAAAAATACGGCTTATCAGATTATTTATTTTTCTGCGAAGATCGGTTCGTGTTATTTGACCATAGTGCCAGTTACAAATAACCCCCCTAGCCATAAAATTGATGAGCTTTCTATCGCCATTATTTTATTTATTATGTTTATAAATTTTCATATTTTTTTTGTATTTCTATTTTGTTTGACCAAAACTAGTAGTTACTTATACCTAAATCTTTTTTCGAACACCCTTGGTAGGTACATATTATTTTTTATATTATATAGTTGGTTTTATTTTTATAAGAATATTGAATTTTTTGAATTAATTAATTTTTTTAATTATAAATATACATATATTACCTATATATTTAACTATGTAGATCTACATATAATTGTTATTGAGAAAAGATGTTTTATTTTTTTCAGGCATAGCCCAGGAAACTCTTTTGGAGGCCCGTAAAATGCGACACTGAAGAAAATTAATTTCCATTAAAAATATTTTAAAAAATCCTCCTCTCCCCCATTATTGGGGGATGGAAACACTTTTAACGTTAAAAAACTTCTTTCATTCCTTTTAAACAATCTAACGTTATAATAACAGGTATAAAAATTTAATTTCTATGGGTAGTTAATTTCATCAATAATTTTGCCCTCCTTATTCTTTTATGGTACTTTTTTTCATACTAATTTTTTTAACACAACTTGTTGTATCTATCGATTAGATTTTTATAATCAAATTACTTTTTAAACTTTTTAAACATCCTTGGCCAGAGTTTAAAATGCGGACAAATGCCATAGACCTATGTAATAATATATCGAGTATTTAGTTACGGTATTTTTTTGTATTTTATTTCTTAAAATATATACGAGTATGTTAATATATAGGTACTTGGTAACCGTAACCGATCGTTCCGTAACCAATTTTATACGTTCCCGCGGCGAACGAATCGATTGAAACAGACGGGATTGTAAATTTTGTTATATTTAACAAAAAAAAATGCGTTTTTTTTTTTTCAACAATAAAAATCAGTTTCTTTTTTAAAACTGCATACCTGTATACAGCTCCGAACTTATGTCAAAATTTCTATACCTATTGGTTTTTTCAAGTCCATTTATACATCTTGGTACATTGATAAAATAAATGATCTATAATGCTGTGGGGGGGGTTTTTTTTTTATCTATAACGATTCGCGTTAATGTGTTTCCGGTAGTTTATAACGTGTCAGAAATAATTGTTAATATATTTTTTACACTTTATTTGATCTATTATTATTATTATACAGTCGGTATAATATTAACAATATCTATAGCTATATTAATATTATAATTTATTGACAACTGATAGGTAACGAATAGCTGATGCGGTTACACGGTTGATAACATATTATAATATTTGATTGTATGATCTCTGCAGTCATTGTCAAGATGTTAAAAAAAAAAAAAAAGAACTATATGGGTTTTATGTGTTTTATACCTCATCGACCATGGTGGTTATGCCATCTTAATGCCTTGGATAACCGGTCTTATAAAATATATATTTTTTTAATAACCTTATGTATATTTATATCAGTAACGTAACTAGGACCATTTTATGGGGGTGATATGGATATTTGTTACGAGGAATAAAAAAAATAAAAATGTAGGTATCTCGTAAATTATAATAATATTTCCAGTTTTCTAGGTTTTTTGGACAGTTCGTTAATACTTTTTTCTGCATTAAATTCAAAGTGTATATATTATTTATTGACATGGATAACAATCCGTTAAGTCTAACCTAAAACAAAAATAAAAATACGAAACCCATAAATGAATAAAAAAATTAATCTTGATGTACATAGTTTAATAGTGAAATCTAAAAATTCTAAAACCAGATTAGGTACATACTTCTGTCATGGTATTACGTAAATAAGTTTTAATACCTTTTAAACTGGAAAATGTTCGTTCCGGAGTGGCTGTTGATATATTACATAAATGTACACAAAATCAGTTTCTTCGGGAGTTAGTTTTGAAGTTTTTAAATAATTATTAAAGAGATATTCAAATCCGAAGAAAATGTAAATTATCTATCGAGCTGATAAGACCATGTTAAAAATACCTATATTTAATAAGTAATATTTAAAAATTATATTACAAATAATTTAATTAAAATTTATAGATATCTATTATATACATTCGAAAACTGATTTATGGTTTACAACTATATGAAAACAGTTATTTTATAATAATAAATGTATTTATATCTAAACATTGTGCTATTTCAGTGCACTTAGCCATGCAATCAATACAAATTAATAGTCAATATGCAGTGTTGGGTAGTAACTTAACTCAAGTTGCGAGTTACTTACAAAGCAATTACTTTTTGAGTAACGCAAATGTAATTCGATTACTATTTAAAAGTAATTTGCATCGAAGTAACGCGATATTTTTGAAGTTACAATTTTGTCATAATATTATTATAAATATGTATATAACCTAGAAAAAAAAATTTTAGCAATCAAATTTATTGTAAAATTTTCAGTACAAAACATGATTATTTTTATATTATACAGCTTGCTCATATCTTGTAATTATTTATATTATTATTGTTGTTATTGTTGTTCGCACTATTCGTAGAAAACGTAATCTCACCGGGTCCTGCATAAGTACAACCGTGTTTATTTAAATCGTAGAAACGAAAATAAATATCGAGGTGAGCGGTGGTTATTGCCTTGTACGACCAAGTGCAAAGTACGAATCGCTGATGACCGGTAGGTATGTTTTAAATACGGGAGTGAGGGAAGTAGGAAAAGTTTTCACGTCCGCAAACTATGATTAGTTATTATATTTAATATATAATTTATATAGTAATGAGTCATTTGTTGATGATTGATAACCAATCAATGGTTATTTGCCACGGACTAAGATACTATGGACTGGTATCGCTTAGATGGATGGTGTAGAGGGGAACGGGTCGCAAAAGTTTCACAAATGGAAATCTGGCATAGCTAACGCTCTATAACGGTTTAATTTAGAGTTAAGATATCATTGCCGTGATATTTAAAAAAAATTCCTCCAATTAC
>JAIPRL010012923.1:0-11327 GCA_025469235.1 Pemphigus obesinymphae
AATTTAAGGTAATCATGATTCGTTAAGATCACTGTATAATAACATAATATTTGTAGGTATATTAATTTTTTATTAGAATTTAAAATGTACATTGTACTTACCTACTTATCATGTAAAATAATATATATATATAATATATAATATATATACAATTAATTAGGTATATTATAATTATAATGATATTGAAATTATTGAAACATAAAATATATATGTGTAGTAATCCATCGGGTGGTTGCGGCGCCAAAACGGCGGCGCCAAAACGGTCAGCGCCCAACCGGTCAAGCGCCCAAACGGCGGCGCCAAAACGGCAGCGCCAAAACGTCCGTGTCCGATCGTCAGTGGACGAGCAATACCACGTAAGTCAGAAAAACCAAATTATTCAGGAGACACATAAATATGTTTACAAATTATATTACATATAATATACAGGGCATTACTTTTCTGTCTCTATTATCTTCGGAAATAGAAAATGATTCAAGATATAACGATCAGAAAATGCGTTATTTTTTTCTGAAAAAATTGATATAATAAACCATATTTTTTTTTTTTTTTATTTCCGTTGTATTGCCGGCTCACCGACGATATGTAATAATAATATAAACATGGGACACTACTGGGAAATAAAATATTTTAAAAATTTTATCGGGACACCCCAGCGTGTCCTGTGGGAGTCCTCAGCGAGACTCTCACACGGGACGGTAATGGACTATCCAACGGGTGTCCCAGTGCTACTAAGGTATGGATATAGGCATATTATACTTTTTGAATTAATTAAATTATGTTACATACATAAAAAACATCATTATGAATTTGGATTTGAATAACGTAAGCTTTCCATATTTGTATAATATTCATATGACATAGGTATCACTGGAAAATTGAGACAACGCAGATGACGATGACGGTGGGCGAATATTTCCGAGTGCTTGGATGTTTGATGAAGTATTATCGGAATGGCTTTGTTTAGGTGGTTTTAAGTTTCGGAGGAGCTACATTGTTTGCATTCGGAATGCAAATTTCTCATCCACAGTTAGAGATTTAATAAATGAAAGTAATGAAAGAAAAAAACTAAATCTTCATCATTTTTGTAGGTTTTCATCGACGCTTTGTGGCTTTCCATAAAGTCGATTAATGCATGTTCCACGTTTGGTTTTTTTCAATTTTTTAATTACACACGTATCGACGCATTTTGTACGCTTGTGTGGCCCCAGCCTTAGTAGAATGTCAGACATATTTTGCTTAAGAGGATGTTACACTCGCATTTGTTGTCTCTGTCTATCTAACAGATAATATAGCAAAATCACACTACGCAGAATTGAAATGTTGAAGTTTAGGTTAAATTTAGAGTATAAACACCTATTACAAAATTTAAAGCAAGGAGTATATTCGAGTGAACCTCATGGGCGTTTTGTAAAATATCGTCTGACAAAAAAGTTAAAGCTATTTATAAAATATCAAAAACTAAAAATGCCGTAACTTTTTATTTTGACAATATTTTACAAAAAACCCATGAGGTTCACTTGAAATTATTCTTCTCGTTAAATTTGATAATAGATGTTTAAGCTCTAAATCTAACCGAAATGCCATAATTTCAATTTTGCGTTGTATAATTTTGCTATTTTGCCAATTAGATGGACGGAGACAGAAAATGCGGGTATAGCATCCTCTTAAACTACGTACAATATATTTTGAAAATAGGATCATAAGAATTTATTTTATAGCCATTTTAAGACTTTATGTGATTGTATATATTACGCCCAAGTTTCAGGGTCCTTTCAGGAAATCGCTATTTAAGGAAAGTGCTTCAAAAAACGTCCTTGTGTTCTTTGTCATAAAGTCAGAAATCTCTTTATCTAGAATTTCTTGGTCAGAAAGAGTTAATCGCTTAAATGAATCTTCAAAAATGGGAGCTAATCTTGCTGAAAAAAAAAAAAAAATGTCTAATCTTAATACCATCTTTCTCTTTTCTTCAACCGTGATTGTGTCATCAAAGAAAGAAAAACCAGTATGTTTCTCTGAAAGGTACCATAAGTGTCGTTTAAGCTTTTTAAGGGCTCCTAGAGAAATTCTGTCTCCAGAAACCAGTAAACTTCGTGTCAAAAGATCATTTTTCAGGGCAGATATTCCAAGATATGTAGAAAACCAGCTTCTGATGTAAAACTTGACTCCAAAAATACAAAGATCCCTGAGTCTATTCAGTTCACGAGCAGTTAAATGAAATGCACTATTTTCAAAAAGAAATATATTAATACCATAAATCAAACGAGCCATAAGTCTTGCACGGTGAATTGCTCCTGGTTTCTTGAATTTGATTCCTCTTTGAGGAACGCCCAAGAAATTAGAAGTTAGTTCAAACAGTTCTTTATAATCATCTCTAGGATGATTAGTATTTAAATGCTCAGTTGAAAATGAAAGAATTTCATTCTTGCCAGAATCCAATGTAGATAGTACAGATTCATCAGTGATCCCAGGATTGAAGTAATCTTTGATGATATTTAGCCAGAACATCTTGAATCGTTTGAACAATGGTATTTCAAAAACTAAAGAAAGGTCCATACATGTAGAAAAGACTTTCTCCAGTATAATTTCATGAATATAATGGCGATAAGCCAAATACAATATATTATGACCAAGTATTGCTTCTAAAAGTACACAAACTCCATTTATTCGTCCAGTATTGGAAGCAGTAGTTTTAAAGCTGAAAGCCTTAACATCTTCTCTCAGATTCCAATCATCGATTGTTTCAATGATGCGCCACACATGGCTCGTCCTGTTCCGGTGGCAAGTTTAGGCACAGTAAGTAGTTTATCAATACCATTAAATGAAGCAAGAATTGGCAATCTATCAACCTTCCTATCACCTATTAATCTGCCATCATTTTTCCATCCCAATGATTGGTTATAGGTTTACCTAAGCTTTGGAAGTCCATTTTCTATTCTTGCGAATGTTCTTTTCGATGCTTTATACGATATCGTCGTAAGGATGAACGATTCAACGAGTCTCCTGCATATCTTCTTCTGTCGCTGAAATTAATGATGCAACTGTATGTAGGATAGCACTTGCGGCGTGAATATAACCTTCCTGCCTCTTTTTGGCATAGATATAGTGTTATGAGATGTCGATGGGGTTGGGATGTGATCATTACTATCCGTTTCCTCTCCTGCACTAGAGGAGGATGTCGATTCCTAAAAAATCTTTTTAGACATTTTTCTTTTCAACTGTTCACTTCTATTTTCCTTTTTTCTGTTTGTTCATCTCTCTTTATCTTTTCTGTTTTCTTCTTCTCTAATATCTTGTCAATTCCAATCATATATACTCGCTTTCCTGGCTCTCGTTGAGCGAGCAAGAAATCATCTCATCTCGAGAGCATTGCCGTGAGCAACATTAAATAAATTTTCAAAATCCAAGATGTATTTTAGGGTAAAATATTATTACAATTTATTTAATACAAATAACAATTTTTATTTATCTATTTGGTTAGCATTTTTTTTTAGATATATGAGAGGATCTTTTGGATCAAATTCCCATCTAGACTCATTATTATTTATCCAAGTACATAAATTACTAAACATATATTTTCTAGCAAATGAAACCAATTTGAGGAAGTAATCTTGCTGGTAATAAACTTTTGTCGTCAATTATTTCACTTCAAGATTTAGACGGGGAAGGGTATAAAAATAAAGTAGAATTTTTAAAAACTATTGATGCTATTATCGATAATGGAACATCATTAATAAGATATTGAGATATGACTAACGATGAGTATATAATATATACAGTTAATAAATATGTATTAACTGTTTTCATCTGTTATATACCAAAAAAAGTTATTTAAACTATAATTTGGATTCATTTTTAAAACTTTAATTAGTAATCAAGCTTTTTACTAATAAGTATTAACTAATAATTACGTATTTTATTAGTCATTAATACAAAATTAATTGTAAAATGTATTTTGATTATAAACACTACTTACCTATAGGCTATATGGCCTACCCACTAAGGACGAGTGTGACAAATATGTAACACCAAACATGTACTGTCATGTCGTCGTTCTGATTGTTTCAAGTCGACTCGTGTCTCCGAAACCGTACATTATCGTTGTTTGGACGTTTATTTTATTAGTTTATTGCGTTATTGTCAAGGTGAACGTTCCCTGATTGTTCCTAGTGATTTTTGAAGAGTACACATTTTGAATCATGGATCCTTATAACTGGTAAGTTGAATATGTTTATTAATTTTCACTCAGTTTGATTTGTTTGTGTGATATTTTTATTTCTAGATGTATTTTGTACGAATTAGACTGATTTGTTTAGTTTTATCGCTCTATCACTAGTTATGAGAGGATGGCAAAGGTGTGTGTGACAAATACGTCACACTTGTCTTTTCCTGGTACTTTTCGTGATATTCTTTGTTTCTTGCTTGTATATATAAATATCGTTATTTCGTATAGTAACATTTAGTACATTTTATTATTTTATTTTTATTTTCAATGTAATTTACTATAAAATTATAGTAATAATTACTATAATTAACTATATTGTTTTTTTCGTGCACTAATTTACTGAAACTTTTGGTGGTGTGCGTGCTCCTGTGCACCATTACACGGGCCGTTACTGAGTATAATGCTTTTTATCTTTCTTTAGGGAGAATATACAGCTCCAAGATTATTTAACTGTTGCAGACATCATCCAGTTGCTGGAAGAAGATCAAGGTATCAATGATGAAGAAAATGCAGAAGTGCAGGACATTTTCATTGCACCGCAACCTCCCAACGAACTTACTGATGAAGATAGCGGAGATGAAGACAGTGAAGAATTACTAGATAACCTACCTCGTTTTCAACTGATTAGTGAAGCTGAAGCAGTTTTTTTAAATCACGTTCGTATTGGAAGCATTACAAATTATAATTTTTCTGGTTACTCTACAAAAAAGGATCGGGAATGGATAGAAGGAGATCTCGTTGATCCCTTGAAAAAAGACTCTATTTTTCCAAAAGACTACCCCGAAAAATATACAAAATTGACCTCTGTTGAAATTTTTGAACTTTTTATTGACAAAGATTTAATTTCCCTGTGTGTTACAGAAACTAAAAAGTATACGCTATCCAAAAATGAAAATAATATGAATGTTTCTGCAGGGAGGTAAAAGCTTTCTTATGAATTCTAATTCTCTCAGACTATAATGTTTTACCTGGGAAAAAATGTTACTGGGATACCAAACCTGACATGAACAATATATTAGTATCTGAGTATATGCGGAGGGACAGATTTTTATTAATTTGTAGATACTTCCACGTTGGGGATAATTCCAGTCTTCCTGATGGTGACAGAATGTTTAAACTTCGTCCACTAATAACACTGCTAAAAAAAAATTTATGAGTCACTTTATTTCATGTGAATTCCTTGACTATGATGAGATATTATCCATGATGAGATATTATGGCCCACATCCTTGCAAACAGTTTATACGAGGAAAACCGATGTTTGGATATAAGATGTGGTGTCTAAATACCCATTATGGATATTTAGTAAACTTTGAAGTCTACCAGGGGAAAAATACACCAGTGTCAAATCCTGAATACGAAAAAGTTTTCGGAAAGGTCACAGCCCGATTAGTTTCCTTTTTAGACGAATTGCTAGGTGATAAAAAAGATAACCCATATCGCATAGTTATTGATAATGTATTCACCAGCTGAAATCTTCTAAAACATTTCAAAGAACGCGGGTATTCAGGAACTGGAACAATACGAAAAAATCGAATTCCGAAAGATTGTCCTATACCATCTCACGACCAAATAAAGAAGATGGAAAAAGCAACATTCTGCAGTGCCATTGAAAAAAAGAGATGGAATTTTCGTTGGAAAATGGATGAACAAAAATGTAGTCGCTTTTGCTCCTAATTCGCTTGGGGAAAGCCCTATAAAACCTGTTAAAAGATATTCTTCTAAAGAAAAAAAAACATATAAACGTACCACAACCAGCAGTGATTGGGGTATACAATAAAAATATGGATGGACCGGACAGGAAGCACCAGGATATTAACCAATATCGTATTGCTATAAGAGCAAAAAAATGGTACTGGTCCATATTGACGTGGCTTTGGATGCTGCTATAAATAATGCCTGGCAGGTGTATAAGAAAACAAGTAGGAAAATGACCAAATTAGAATTCAGGAGGGAAATAGTTATGACGCATCTCACTAGATACAAAACTGCAGTTAAATCGGTTGGACCAATGGCACATTCCTCAAAAAAGTCGGCAAGAGTCCTGAACGACATACAATATGACAGAACAGATCATCTCCTTGGTGAGATAGAAAATAAAAAGAGAAGAAGATGTGCAAATCAAGGATACAAATGTGTTGTCACATCCATGTGTGTAAAATGTGATGTAAGATTGTGTTTAAAGTGTAACATTCCTTTCCATACAAAGTAACATTTTTAAATTATTGTTTAACTCGTATTTTCCACTTTGTCTTTGTAATAAAAATGCAAGAAAATAAACATATTAAACATTGATTTTTTTTCAATCCGGTATATTCTTGTGCTTACTAAAGACGAGTGTGACATATATGTCACAGGGCTTAAGTCCCCACTCAATAATGATAGAATTTTTTAAACATTTTTTAGAGTTTAACCTTAAGGCTTAAGCTATTATATAAGTTAAGAAATACGAAAATTTAAAATTTTTAAAGTAAAAAAAAATTCTCGTCCTTAGTGGATTAATAGGATTACTGAATAATCTATAATTTGTAGTATACATTTTCAATGATGTTAAATAAAACATTTTTTGTATATTCAAATAAAATTATAAAGTGTGCCTTGTAATTAAATAACAATAACTTAAGTTAAAACGAGTAAAATCGTAGACTTTTAGTATTTATTTATTTTATAACGAAAACAAAATAGACCTTTTTAGTATTTCTAGTGGACAACTCGTAGACTAAATATCGTGAAAGAAGATAGAAATATTGTTATCAAACCGCCAAGTGACTATACCGTTTTACTTACATCATGACTCTTATTATTAGGTATACATTTTATGAATATACAGTTATAATTAAACAATTAAATTATACATTTATTTTAATTTGTTGGCTAATATAAAATGTAATTCGTTAGTGATTGAAAATAATATATTTCATCTAATAAGTCCAAAATATATTTAATATATTTGAAATAATTATGAATTATTATAGACAACCACAATGTCGGACGCCGTAAAGTTCAGACAACCTAATGAAGTTGATGATTACGTGACACAGTCGGAAAAAGAACGAATGGAAAAGGCTTTGTGCTCTTTGATGGTCCAAGAAACTGAAATCTGTGTTGAATTTTCTAATTCGAAAGTTGGTAAAGTAACCGAGTTATTTCTCAAAGACAAAGGAATACAATTGTCGAATATTAATACTGCTAAGCTAACAAAGTTGATCAATATAGCTAATGAAATTTTGGAAATACATCGCCAGAGCAAAAGTATCAATCAAATGATTCATAGTCGAACCGTTTTGACGAAAGAATTTGATGAACTTTCTATAGTCACATCAATAGAATTAAGAGAATTGAAAGAATTTTCACAAAAGTTGGTAGATCTCAAAAACCAGCAAGCGGTATTGGAAGATTTTATAAACACTAGTTATGAACATAACAATCAAAATAATCAAAATGCACTGACAGAGATGCTAATGGAATTTTGGTCAGATTCTGAATAAGAACATACCTATTCAAAATATTCTTATTTTTATATATATTATACTATATTTTTTATACTTAATCTTTGTTTTATAGCTATGAGTAATTGGTGAATAACTAGTCAATTTTATTTAAAAACAATAATTAATCTTAAAACAGATTTAAAATAAAATTATGATGATAACCGATGAAACCGATAATTATCAATTATTATTTAACACAAATGAGCGAAGTACAATTTACTAGATTTATATTTTAAACTTGTAATAATATATATATATATATATAGTATAAGCAAGTTTGATCTAATATTCGCTCCAGATGGAAATAATTATTTTAGAGCTAATTCCTTCGAAAATACGTTCTTCAGGTCCCCTTGTACTGACCAAAAATTCTGCATGAAAAACAAACTTTAAATTTGAAAAACGGCCGTCATCTTTAAAATTTTTTAATATATAAAAAGAGGTTTTGTTAATATAATATAGATAGAATATAATAAAACCCACTGTTTAAATGTAATTAAATTGATACTAATTCTAGGAAAACAATTTTAGAAAGCTTGCTAAATTTCAATATAATCGAAATAATGTCAGACGAACATAGCGGGGATATAAGGTGTTTAAACTTTTGATTAGAAATCTAAAACTGAGACAATTATCATGATTATATTTGAGAAACATCTGGCTAATCATGTTGGTAATGTTTCTAAAACAAAATGAGATTTAAATTGATAAATAGTTATTTATTTGGTTATAAATTAGTTGTAGTAATTAAGAATTTTATTACTTTTTTTAAATACAATTTTTGTTAGAAGACTCGGTTTCTTTATGACCTATCCGTGCATGCCAAGTTTTTATTAATTTGTAAGCATATTCTTACATGGTTTGAGTTTTAAATTCATATCGAATTTAATACTAAAATTTATTACAACATTTTCAAGTATTACATGCTAATGCACTATCAGTAAAATAGAATATTACTCAGAATAATAGAAAAATACTATGTTCAGATTTTAACTCATAATTAAATCACTAGCTAAAAACTCAGAGCAGGACTCTGTTATATTCTGTTAGCTTACTGTTAGAGAATTAGAATATTACTCTGGATAATAATACAATTACTAGTAAGAGATTTTTAGACTTAAATTCAGTAGTTAAATCACCAGGTGCATATTTTGTAAATTAAATAATTCATTACATTTGTATATTCAAATGTACATTTTATAATTTAATTTTATATTTGACTTCTAGATTTCATAAAGATAAAAAAAAATGTAGGAAAATCAATGGATGGTAAGCAATAATTGTAATATATAATAATAATAATTGTAATATATACCTAATCACAATTCATCTGGTTCTTTTTTTTAGAAAAAATATATTTACTTCTTAGAGCCGTTACAAATTTAAAATATGAAAAAAAAAAATAAGAAAACAACTGTAATACTGAATAAGATATACAGTTATTTGACTTTCCCATTAAAACTTTTGAAAAATTGAAAATTCTTTATGACAAGCTAATGGTTAATCCTTTTCGACTTCCGATGGTAAATAATTTAAATTAATATAACATTTATCCAATATTCTTCTTTTTCTCTTCTCCTGCACCTTCTTTCCCAACTATCTATTTGGGGTCGGCCACCCTAGTCCTATATTTACACTTAACTCTATCTCCCGCATTCTCATTTTATTGGTTATTAATGTTATTATATTCTCCACAACTTTTTTTAGGTATTCCTCTATAAATATAGAGGATATATAATATTTGATACAATAATAGTATTAAAAAAAATAGTTAATCACTTTTTTAAACAATATTTTGAGATGAAATAATTTATACTGTTGTTCAGTTTTTAATTATTAAAATTTGTTAAATTTTAATTAAATTAAATTGAAATAAGTACATTTCACTTGTAACAACTATTTTTATTTACTAATATTTAGTTTTCTTAATTGGTATAATTTTCTGTACATTATATTTATCAACTATACTAAATTCAGTTTAAGTTTATACCTAACGGTGGACGGAAATTGGTTCATGTTTACGCATGCACAGTTACATCTGTATTCACCACCGGCGCTGGCACTCTTGACAGTTGGTATACATAGTGATCATGTGACACGTCATCCCACTGCTACGCACTATCTTTGCCAACTTTCCGCCATCAAATAGTTTGATCAGTTTTTACTACACCTACTAAAAAAATTCATTTTAGGACTTGGTCATTTTGTCTGTATAGCAATACAGTTTAAATAACACATGTTTTTCACTTTATTATTTTATGCATGTAACCACTTTATGCATAACAATGACAATATATATATATATATATATTATGATAGGTAAATTATATTTTTACCTGTACAAAACACAAATTCAATCAACGTGTCCACAGTTCATTGCTATAAAGCAGGCATTCATTATTTTCAACAAGTAGGTAATTATAATAATATTATCATAAATAAATAAATATACCGTACCTATGTGATTTATTAAATAATACGAACAAACAAAAAAAAACATTACTGTAAATTTACTTATACCCACAGATATTTTGTTAAATAATATATATAAATCTGTGCTTATGCCACAGATTAACTATATTACGCTGAATGCAAGGCGAATGTGTCGGAAAACGTTGTGTAATTATAGTGCACGATAACAGCCAATGACAGAGCAGCTACTAGTCCCCTAGCATCACTATGGTGTTCATTCTGTATGCGAGTTTTGGTATTGGCTTAAACTGAACTTAGTATAGCTTCATTAGCATTAATTATTTTGTTAATATTTAATATTTTTAATTATGTCCAGAGGTTTGGTTGATGAACTTGAAATTTTTCCTTTAAACGCCCATGAAAATGTTCAATATTATTGTTTGTTCTTCTGGTCATTCAATGTACAGAAAATCTTTCTGAACCCATTTTTCGTAACCAAAAATTTAAAAGAAATAAAAAACAATATTTTACTGTTATTATCACAATCACACTTATTTGAAAAAGTAGTTAAAAAAATGCATAATTTCTAATTATTGTTTTCTTGCATAGTTTCGTATAGCCTGGTAACCTTCGATCCTATTAGAAGGTAGAAGAGGTAATGCAGCAAACTGTCTTATGCATATTTGAGCATGTAAGTTACTTTTCACGTATGCCAAGAGTCCTTTACGTTATACATTTTTCATTAAACTCTACGGAATTATATCAAAATAAATTGAAAAACATAAAATAATAAAAATGTCAATCATTTTTTTTTCGACTAATGATATTATTTTTTACAACATTCATAGTTTTGAATAATAAATAATATATTATACATTTTATATCAAATGGATGTCCATATAGAAAAATATAATTCATACATTTTTTTTGTACAATTTAAATATATATTAAAATTATTAACTATATAGATATTAGATCATCACTATTTATAATAACTTAATAATTATTACCTGCACATATTGATATCAACATGTAATACATCAAATGTATTAATTATTGTGATAACAAATTTTTCCTTGGAAAAAAAAAAGCAATATCCAGTATTACTGTGATTTATAACATTGATTACAAATAAATAGGTATATTTGAATTTTAACAAATTTCAAAATTTTTTTTAAAATTAATGACTTAACCTAATT